>JAQZBX010110672.1:0-10356 GCA_029593785.1 Cabassous unicinctus
TTGGATGAAATACCAAAAATTGTTATCAGTGTGGAAATGCCTTCACTCAGTATTCTGTACTGAGACAAAATGAGAGAACTCACACTGGAGGAAAGCCTTGTGAATATCATGAATGTGGGAAGAAAGCCTACACACAATGTTCAGTCCTGAGAAAAATATGAGAAAATTCACTCTGGAGAGAAGGCATATGAATGTCATCAACATTTAGTCAATGTTCTTACCTTAGATTACATGAAAGAACATGTATTATAAATGTTTGGACTATGGAAGAAATTTCAGTCTTTAGTTAACCTTTAAACATACTAGAGAACTCACATACTGGTCAAACACTGTTTGTAATCAAGCTGGTAGAGGCTTTAGTCATCCTGGCTACTTCATAAATTTAAGCCAATTCATATTGAAAGAATGCATATACATGCCACTTACATAGCAAACCCTTTAGTAGGTGGTCTGATGATATACAATATGAAATGACTCAAAATATAAATATAATGAAAGTGGAAGACTCTTTACCCGCTATTCCAGTTGATATAGAGACATGTCTATACCAGAGGATGCAACCCCTTAAGGGTGTGGCAGATAACTCATGTTGAAGGTGTTATTTATGAAAAGTCACACAAAATCTTTTATATATACAGCAACATTCACAGGGCCAGTGAAAATTCAAATTTGTAAAAACTCCTATCGGTATTATGAATGAAGTCTTGTTTTCAGGCATCAGTCATTTCTTAGCATCAATATTTTTATTCTGAGGAGACAACAATCCTAAAGTCAATTCAGTAAAAGCTTCTGGTGGATTTCACATCAGAAAATTCAGAGTGGAAAATAAAGTACTTATATGGATACTTTAGCACAAAATTGAGTAGAAAAAAAACTTTTGAGAAGACTTATTATTGAAATTATGTAGGAAAACAATGTGAATTCTGAACTGATATCCTGAATGATGAATTTTGTAAGAAATAATGATATGAGATTAACTCAATAGATTAGTACTTGCTTATATGTAAGCAACATATGTTGTTTCTGAAAATCTTATATGTTGGCCATATTCTCATTTTGTTTTCATGCAATTATAAATGCAAAAATTTGAATCAATCAGAAAATAACTTTGAATGTTAACTCAAATATTTAGAACACAAAATTATGTTTCTTTTATCTTAGTTACATATATGTTTATCTTAATTATATATATGGTATATATTATATCATATTTCTTAGCTATATATATGTTAATGACAAGAAATTAACAAACAAGGATAAATAAACACACTTTAGAAGTAAAGGAAATGGAACGACTGTGCCTAAGAGATTGATGATGAAGTTGGGAGGCCGTTCAGCAAGTTAATCTTACGCATGTCTCAGCCAGATATCACAAACTGCCAAGTTATGGAAAAACAAAAGTAAGAATGTTACAAAGCATATCTGGAAGCCATGAACGAACTAAAAGAGTTAAAAAATCAGTAAACTGTTTAACTTGAAGGACGTTTAGAAAGCCCCATATATACACCAATCATAATTCTTACAATTTATGTAATATTCTTTCTCTTTGAAACCCTTGCTTGACAGCCCCAAGATGGGACACAATTTAGGGTACTCCTTGAATCTGTTCTCCAAATTGCAATTCTAAGATAACAAATAAGCACCTTTGTTGCCTTGCAGCTCAGTCTGAAATTTCTCAGTTGACAAAGGAAAACTTAAAATATTTATTACATTTTATTATTTTGAATTTTTTACTTCAACTCACTACCTTAAAAAAGTGATTTTAGAAATCAAGAAATAAACTCTAAAAAATCAATAAAAAATGTATAATAAATGAAGAGATACATTATTAAAAATTTGAGCGTATGTATTAAACATTTGAAAAATATTTGCTACCTCATTCATAGAAAAATTTGCTGATTAAAATACACTGAGATTTGCAGAAAAGCAAAACTTTCTGATGACAAGACATTAGAAGGCAAGGCTGATGAGAGTACAAAACTCTAAATTCTATGGAGGGAAAATTTTTCAAGTATATGAAAATGACAAAGGCATTTCCAATTTGTCACTCACACTTCTGAGAGTTTACACTACAGATATTTCTGCTCATATCTAAATAGATGTACAGGCAAGGAAACTCAAATCATTATCAATAAGGTACTGAATAAAACCACTCTGTCCTCCACATAATGTAGAGAAAACATAATGATATGAAGTAAAAAAAAAGTTTTAGAAAGAGTTATAGAGTATGATAACTTCTGTTTACAAATGGGAGGTAAATTACATATATTCTATTTCCTTATAGATTCCATAATAAAATATTATAAAAATAATTATATTTCAAGACTATCTAATAAATATTTTAAAAAGTGAGGCTAATACTGAGCAAATCTAGAAAGATTAATTTTTATAAGGTAATGTCATAGAGATAAAACTGGTTTGGGTACAAAAATTTCACAGTCAAAACAATTGTATTGATTTCCAAACTTCAATATATGAAAATTTCATCCCTGTCAGATAAAGCATTTTTTCTCAGAAAGGAAGATATGGTATTTAAATATTGATGCATGTGCCCACATTCCCCTTTCTTGAGGCCAAAACAAATTCCAGTGTTCTTTCTAACTGTCTTTCATGAAGAGTCTTTAGGATCCTGTGTAAGGCTGCTATTAAATGATTGCTATTAAATGTGAGATGAAGTGTACTTGCCATGACACTTACAGTTTCTAAGGGAGGACAAATCAGGGTCTGCAGTTCATTCTTCATTCCAAGCTAAATTTCATTCAAACCAAATATTTAAATGTAAATATTAAAATCATAAAATGACTTAAAAATATCATGGTACATAAAAAATTGTTGATGTAGAAAAGATCTTTATAAAATGACAATTTATTGATATAAAATTCGAATTCTGTAGTACTTTCTATTTTAATTATTAAAGGAGCAGGTTAAGATTGGATGCATATATAATGAGGAGTTTCTTCTCAGAGACAATGGGATTGAATTACATAGAGTTTCTATGGAATGCAATGGTAAAACTGAAAGAATTTGAATAGTTTTATTCTTAGCCATGTTTGCAGTGATGGCGCTGTTTTCAAGGAAATGGTTGAACAGACCAACTATAAACAGGTTCAGACTATACCCAAGTTCAGTCCTTCAGAGTTCTGTTTTACTAAGGGATTGAAGACATAATTTTTTTTTCTTAAAAAATTCTACATCAACAATGTTCTCATTAATGATGTTGCATGATGGTATCCATTATCCATTGTATTTTCTAATGTAGCCTGTCTATTAATGGGAGGCACAGTGTTCCAGCATTGTACTCAATAAGGTAAATTATGGTACAAATGAAAACAACAAAATACCATGACAAAAAAATCTGAGAACAGTGTAAAAGCATAAGAATTATGTAGCAATTTAGATTCAAAATGTGGTTGCTTTCTTCTGATTAGACAAGTATCACAGCGACATTTCCTTGGTATGGTAAGAAATTAGTTTTCCTAACTTAAGAATCTCACTGCCAGTGAAATTATTTTTTATTAAAAGAAGGGCAGGTTAAAAGCTTAGAAGCTAAGGAAAGAATTAGTCTCTCACAACATTTTTTAAAAGCCTTGAAAAGAATCTTTTTTTTAAGACTTCATTTAGCAACTTCTTGGAGCTGACAATTACCACCTTTAGAAGTAAAAAGGGATCTCTCCCTGTCTCTTAAGCTCCAGCTC
The DNA here is from genome assembly GCA_029593785.1 of Cabassous unicinctus. Classification (NCBI taxonomy): domain Eukaryota; kingdom Metazoa; phylum Chordata; class Mammalia; order Cingulata; family Chlamyphoridae; genus Cabassous; species Cabassous unicinctus. The sequence continues at coordinate 3,696 of JAQZBX010110672.1, forward strand.
TTTGCATATCAGGGGACTTGTTAGAGTGTTAATATATAATAATGAAAAAGTTACAATTAAAAGGAAGAAATTACAAGCGTTTGCATCTACAGTTTGGATCTCAGGAGAAGAATTTTTAAAAGTATCCCTTGGGTTTTCAATTTGGCTCTCCCTGGCAACCTGAACACTAATGAATCCCTGCTTTCACTTCAAAGGAATTTTACAACAGTGAAATCAAAGATAAACTTTGAGAAAATGTTTTAGGTTTCTCCTGGGATTACATGAAATTGTCATACAGAATGCATGGTTCAATTTGCTTATTAGAAGCTTGTCTATGTTTGCAAGTGTAATGGGAGTGGCAGAATAATAGTATACTCAATTTGATGTAGTAGAATAGCAAAAGGAGCTCTCCTTGGTGCCATTGAGCTCATTTGAATCCTATGTTTAACTACCATGGGACTTGTCATCACATGATTGTCCATTGGACTAAAGTAATGAATCCAAAGGATGAGCTCATTTCCCTGACATGACCATTTATTTCAGTATCAATAAAACAGAATCCCAGATTCATAATGTAACATTAAAACTATTGAGACTATATCATGATGTTAATAGTAAAATAGCCAAAGCACTAAAAACATAATAAGGCATTTCGTTTAGTGTAGAAGCACACATTATTCAACTCTCTTACTTTATAAGAAGCTATGTGATTGTTTAAAGATTTCACATAAGTTTCACTTATTCATAAACTCTAAAGAATGAGCTAGAATCTTCAAAAATGAAAACCAATGGATGTCATCAATTTCATGAAACATTCAATGACAGTGAAAAAAAACATAAATCCTAGGATAAATTGAATTGGCTTCAGTTTTGGAGTCAAAGTAATTCAAATTATTTCTCATTAAGAAAATTGTTTATTATCCTAAAACTTTCCAAGATAACACAAACTCTGCTCTCTATCACATATTTTTCCTTCTCTTTGATGACCATGCCCATGCTCAAAATTATTTTCATTAATGTCAAAGCAATATTCCACCTTCCCATCTATTGAATATATCTGTTGAATTTAAACATGGGTCAGGTGTCCTGCAATATTCTCATTCTTATTCTTTCTTTGGCTGATTTAAAAGGGAGTAAAGGGGTCCCATGTGAGTTTTCTGTATTTTTTTGTGTGTGTGCCCAGTGCAGAGAATTGGGGTCCACACCAAGGTTTGATCATGCAAGGAACAGAGTTAATTAAGCCAGTGGAGGTCTTAAGACAGACAAAGTTTCAAATCAGCCTCCTGAACAGCAGAAGTAGCAGTGTTATTTTGGTTTGGGTAGGGGAGGAATTCAAAGCTTTGGGTCACAAGATTGACAGGTGCAGAAGAGTTGCTTGTTGTGTATGCTACATAACACTATATGATTTAGCATATTTGGTCACACATTGCATGTACAGTAAAAGCAATATATATTTTGCCCGTTATTATAATGACTTAAGTTCTTCTAAGTTTATTCTACTACCCTAATGAGTCTGCTAAAAAACAGGAAAGTCCTAGTTTGTAGGTATGTAGATTTTGTGGTTAACTTCTGACTGGAGCTAAGTGTATTATATTTTTGTTTTTTTTAGGTATTTGCTGCAAGGCTAAGATTAACTTTGCAAGCATAAGAGAGGAAAACAAAAGTTAGGTAGGGGTCATTCTTACAAACGGTTTTTACAGGAGTATTTCAATATGATAAATGTTTAACATAATATAATTATAAGTATTATATTATTATAATAACATATTTTAGCAATTTAAATATTCAATTACTGATGTGGAAAGTTACAAAATGTTTTAACAAACTATGACACTAGTCTTTGTGTACATTTTCAAAGGTGGCAAAAATTAACTGATTTTATTATCCATTGCCCATATTCTTTTTTAATTATCTCGATTTCTTAACTTTTCATATTTCTTAACTTCTTATCTTGTTTATTTATTTTAGATACTTGGAAAACTTCTCATTGTTTTTTTAATTAATTACATTTCCCTTTGACTATAAAATAAATACTACATTCCATTTTTTTTTAATTTCAGTGCATATATTTTGTTTCAAGACTTCTGTTTTTTTATATCCAATTTTCTTCATTCTTCATGATTTGGTTAATAATTTCTTTCTAAAAATTATGCTTTAATTTCATTAATTTTAAATAGTGTGTGTATGAGAGCACACATATTTATCTGTATATTTAGGTATCAGATTTTTAAAGACTCCTTTGATTCATATAATTAATTCTGTTTTAAACAATAGCATTGGGGAATTTTTCTTATCATTAGACTAAACCATGTTTGTTTTATAGGTTGTTGTCCATGGATCTATGCTGAGGAAGTTATGGACAGCCTAGCAGCTATCTCTGAGCCCTCACCTACTACCGCCATGTTTTTCTCTTGTGTGCAGATGTTTCAATATGTTTCCATTTCACAGTGATTTAAATGTAATGGAGCCACCTGACTATGCCTGAAACTTGAAACCAAGAACAAGCACTTGTAGCTGCTTTTCAGGGTGGGAATTCGCAGTGCTAGTGACTTTTCCCTTGAGTTAATAAATACCCTGCCCTGTGTAGCACAGGGTAAAGTGGGTCATGTGGAGCTGTCATCTACCCATGCTGAAGTGAGCAGTTGATCTCCCTGGGACACCAGTCATGATGGGATCCCTTTTTCTGCTCTCTTAGATCCTTTGTGATGTGTAAGTAATAAAGCAGTCATTTGCTGAAAGGCTCTGTTGTGCTTGGTTTTGTTTTCAGATGACACACCATACAACTGGCTTCTTATTCTCTATCACTTAAACACACACATACCCATGCAAACAAATCACACATTAAACTCTAGTTATCTTACCCTTTCTGTCTAGCAGCTTTATAACATTCCCCCAGTAGCTGGCTGGGATTGCATTTGTTAAAAGGTACCTGTGATTCATGACTTGAATTTTATTCCCCGTAAGAATATTGGAGACATTTCATGTCCACAGAGCCAGGAGACACTTCGGCTCAATTTCTAGCAGTGATACTTAGCCCTTTGCCCTCATCTTCCCCAAACTCAAAGCTTCTAATAAAAGGTAAACTACAGACAGCAGTTTAACTCAATTTATTAGTATTCTTTATATAGGGAATATCCTTTGGTTTTGTTATAACCCAGGAGATCGACCACACTCAGACTTAACCAATTTTATACAATTTATTGAGCTAAACCCGCGGGCGTCTGCAGCACTTCTCATGCACGAGAGAACTGCATCCCCGAGGTTCTAAAATGGCTCCCTTTTATAGGGGGTCGCCGACGCAGTTTGCAAGCAAGCAGGGTGTACAGAAGCGGATCTTGGCAGTTAGCTAGTGTCTGCACAACTCCCTTGGTATGCGGCATCCTGATAGCCCGGGACACAGCTGCAGGGTTGAGATGTCCTTGTCCTTGGAAGATTGCTCAAGGGAGGGAGTTTGTGTGCTTTTTAGATAGGACACCTAGGGGACAGTGAAAATTTTCTTCTCTAAGTTACTCTGGTTGCCATGAAGGCCTATGGGTAGGCTAATTTAGGGTTCAACATTCCCCACTTTTCTTCTTAGTGGGTCAAATCATTGACTCATCATAGTGGTCTCCAGTCGTTGGCAGTTGTTGGTAGGGTTGGGCTAATACCATCAGTTTGACCGATTGGACTCTGTCCTTGACAAAAGCAACAAGCTTATTGATAATGATAGGTCCACAACTGAGACCTAAAAGTAACAGTATGAGAGGGCCAGCTAGGGCTGAAATTAAAGTAGTCAGCCATGGAGACCAATTGAAAAGGCTCTGAAACCAAGACTCAGAGGATTGTGCGTCTAGTTCTCTCTCTCTGAGTCTCTTTTGCAGTTCTTGCATTGATTGTTTAATAATTCCTGAATGGTTTACATAAAAACTGCAGGCTTCTCTGAGGGCGGCACATAAGCCACCCTGTTTCAGAAACAGTAAATCTAGTCCTCTTCTGTTCTGTATAGCTACTTCTGCTAAGGAGTCAACTTGTTTTTCAAGATACTGTACTTGGGTCTGAAGGAGAACGACATCAACAGAGAAAGTAGCTGAAAGTTTTCTAATATCAATATCAGAGGTAATCATGGCGCAGCTCCTATGGCTGCTGAACCTGCAATCCCTAAGGTGGCTATGATAGGGATTAGAATTGGAGTCCTTTTTTGCAACCTAAGATGTTGATCCTGAGCTAGGAAGTGGGCAGTGCCTGAGGGTCCAGCATATTGGTAAACCTGGGGAATTATATAAACAGCAATACATAAGTCAGAAGCATTACTAGGGGCAATACAGCGGGTGATACCAGATAAGCAGGCAAACCAGGTACCGTTGGGGGTGTTTAAAGTCCAAGTGGATCCTGAAGCAGTAAGGGGAACAGTGTTTAGGCAATTGTCCTTATAAGGCGAGTTGTCTATGGAGTAGCTGCCGCTGGTGAAACAGACCCCTTGTCCTTGGAGGTTGCTGAGGATGAGTTTTCTTTGGCGGGAACAATCTGACAGGTTATCAGTCCCAAAGTTGTCGTTACTGGTGTAGGAGACATTCTGGGGGGCAATTTCTCCCATCAGGTTGGCACCAATCCCTACGTAATATGGTGGTGCCGGACCAACACAGAGCCAACACTCAGTGGTGATGGCAGGCTAAGTTTCATTCAGAAGGGAGAAAACAGAATCTAACATAGTTAGCAATGAATTACTAAAGGAGTTCAGTGGGTGTGATGGCACCGGGAGTTGGAAAGAGTTAGGGTTGGTAGTAGGCATGGATACATTTCTTCGGGAGGTGACATTCTTAATCTTGTTGTTTAGGGCCAATGAGGGGTTCAGGATCGGGTTAGGCCCAATAGGGTTTTTAATTGGGAGCCCTGATTGAGAGTTAGTAGGTTTATTCTTAGAAGTCCAGGGAAGTTTCTGTACAGTGAACAGAGTTCCGGGGTCTTGACCGGAGGCATATAGGCGCAGACCCCAAGTTCTACCAGTAGCCCATTGGGGATCAGAGGGGTTTTTAATGGTCAGAGTAACGGGGTTGCAAGTCTGGTTATTACAGTTAGGATGGACTATCCAATTTTGCATGGGTGGTTTAAAAGTAGTTTTTTGGAGAAGATTTAAGTTGGGGTCAGTTCCTCCTCCAGGATTCCATCCTAATGCTAAGGTTTTGCACTCCCAAGCTTTACAATAGTAATCAGCAATAGACCCACATTGCCTCCTCTGTCCTGTGAGGCGTTCAGGACAAGCATAGTGCTGGGTATGCCGTAGTACCTGGCTGGTTTTACCCTTGTCACATTTTATGGCATTAAATTGGGCATCGGTGAGGGAGTTACGTGCCAAGGGATAATGAGGAGCTCCCATTCTGGCTCTCTCTACAAGCTCATGGTCGCAAAGGTCGTCATCAAAGAACTGGGAAAAGTCAGTGGTGAGGGTTACCTGGGCAGTGCTATAAGTCTCATTGGTAGCTATATGCTTTCCATCTCTAGTTCGAATTAGGACCCATTGGTACTTGGTGGGAGTGGAGGAGGCGAAAGTAGCAGGTAGACTAAGGCTTAGAAGGAAACAAATCTGAGTCGGAGTGGGTCCTTGCCATCTGGTCTGACCTCCCATTTCTTTGGGATCTGGTCAGGGTGTGCCTTTTTTACCTGTGTATGGTGTAACCAATGGCATTTCTCTGTTACCTTAACAGCTGTTGGAGTTGAGAGGATTACAAGGAAGGGTCCTTCCCAGGTGGGTTCTAAAGTCTCTCTATTGAATTTCTTAGTCCAAACCCAATCCCCAGGCTCTATGTTAATTGTTGGAAGCTGAGCATCCTCTGGTTGTCTCCTCTGCTGGGCTAGAAGGCATGCTTCTTTCCGGATGAAGTTGATAGCCTGTAAGGACTTGAGAAACTCCTGGTTAGTTAAATCACCCAGGTGGTCTAGGTGTAACTTGGGGATTATGGGAGGTGGTCTTCCATAGATTATTTCAAAAGGGGTTAAATGTTTCAAATAAGGGGTACATCTGGTTCTTAGTAAGGCAAAAGGGAGAAGACTTAACCAAATTTCTCCAGTCTCCATTTTTAATTTAGTTAAAGTTTCCTTTAAAGTTCTATTCATACTCTCTACCTGTCCTGAGCTCTGGGGCCTGTAAATACAATGTAATTTCCAGTCTATTTTAAGAGCCTCAGCTAGACTTTTGGATATCTTGGCTATGAAAGCCGGGCCATTGTCAGACCCCAGTGCCAAGGGTAAGCCGAATCGTGGGAGGATTCCTGTCAGGAGGTGTCTGGCGACTATATTGGCAGTCTCATGCTTGGTGGCAAAAGCTTCAGTCCATCCGGAGTAAGTATCTACAAAGACCAGGAGATATTTATAGCCATATTTGCTTTTTCCAATTTCAGTATAATCTAATTCCCAGTGTTTTCCTGGTTCATGGCCTCTGATTCAGACCCCTACACTGCGAGAGATTGGGGGCCCTGGGTTGACCTGAGCGCATGCTGAGCAACGGGTTACCTCTGAGTTGGCGATGGTCTTCAAATCTGGAACATAGAAATGTTTATTAATTAGAGGAATTAATTTCAAGGTACCAAGGTGAGTGCTATAATGGAGGTCCCGAACTAGGGCAATGCTTAATGCCCTTGACAGCAGTAGGCGCCCGTCGGGCAATCATTGCCAAGATCCAGCCTCAGTGGTGCAATTCAGTTTTTGT
>JAQZBX010110673.1:0-10352 GCA_029593785.1 Cabassous unicinctus
ATGCAGAACTGTGTGGGAGAGAGTGGTCTACAATGTGAACTATGGTCCATGCTTAATGGCAAAGCCCCAGGATGTGTATATCCATTGCAGTTGATGTGCCACACTAATGAAGGATGTTTATGTGGGAGGTTGTGGGAGGTGTGGGAGGTGGGGCATATAGGAATCCCTATAATTTTTGTGTAACATTTATGTAATCTAAGTATTTTTAAAAATAAAAAAATTTTTTAATGTATTAAAAAAAAAAGATGATGGAGGGGGAGTGGATGTGGCTCAAGCAGTTTGGCACCCGCCTACCACATAGGAGGTCCTGGGTTCGATTCCTGGTGCCTCCTAAAGAAGACAAGGAAGATAGTGAGCTGACGTGACAGGCTGATGCGGTGAGCTGACTCAACAAGTTGACTCAACAAGATGGCTCAACAAGATGACACAATGACAGACACAACAAGCAGGGAACGGATGTGACTCAAGCAATTGGGCACCTTCCTCCCACGTGAGAGGCCCTGGATTTGGTTCCTGGTGCCTCTTAAAAAAGATGATGAGCAGACACAGAGAGAACACAACGAACAGACACAGAGAGCAGAGAGCAAGCACAATGAGGGGGGGAGAAATAAATAAATAAAATAAATCTTAAAAAAAAATGATAGAGTCCAGTGGTTTTCAACCATGGGAGGTATAATGGAACCATGAGGGAGACTTTTTTCAAACTTCATGGAGCAGCCACCTACACTCCACCCTATGAAGAATCGCTGACACATCTATCAGTAAATATACATTTATTAACATGAAAAGATGTTTATGATATATTGCCTAGTGAAAAGATAGATATAAAAATAATGTATACAGTATGATCCTGGTTTTAATAATGTTCCCCTAATGAAAGCATGTGGTTGTGGTGGAAAGTTTTAGTCATGACACCCTGAACCCCCATTCATGATTCTTGATGATATAGGGATTGTAGCAGTTTGGCAGTTTGATAAAGTTATGAATTCCAAAAACAGATATTGGATTATGCTCGTAAACTGGTCTGTTCATCTAGGCATGATTAAATTATGATTAGGGATTTGATTGGGCCACGTCAGTAGGGCGTTGAGCCCTCCCCCTTGATGGGTGGGTCTCAAAGATAAAAGACATGGCAAAGGATAGAGTTGGAGAGTTTTTGAGTTGGAGTTCTGATGCGGAGTCTTGAGCTGGAGCCCCAGGAAGCAAGCATACAGAGGTCGTGAGGTAGAAGAGAAGGCCCCAGGAAGAGAGACAAGCCGTTCCCCTGACAGTTCACAGCTGGCCTTGTGGAGAGAGGCAAGGCCTAGAGAGCCTCAAAGTCTACAGCTGACCTTGTGGAGGAAACAGAGGGGCTAAGCCCGGAGAGAAACACAGCCCCAGGAAGAGAGGAACCCAAGAAGCCTGAACCCTGGTAAACGTCGGCAGCTGTCATGCTCCAACACATGGCAACAGACTTTGGTGAAGTAAGAAACTTATGATTTATGGCCTGGTAACTGTAAGCTTCTATCCCAAATAAATACCCTTTATAAATACCAACCGATTATTGGTATTTTGCATCAGCACCCCTTTGGCTGACCAATACAGGGATGAACATACATTACAGACCAAACCAATCAGAATTTCTCATGTTGATTTTTCTAATTAGAGCTAATTGAGAAGCATTCTTTCTTTGCTTCTTGGTCATGTGGCTATAAAAAGTAAACCCAGAGTAACCAGTCGGTAAAAGAAGATTTACTATGAAGCTAATTAAGTTTGATCTCAGGTCTCCTCATTTGCACAACCCCTTCCAAGGTCTTGGGAGGGTTCTGGAAATGTGTTCACATGATAATATGTTTTTGTAAAATTTGAAAATGTTGGATATTTTTGTACTCTTTTTCTTTGAAAGCACCCCCTAAATTGTGTGAGCTTCAGGACTCACAAAAGCTGGTTCCTCCCCTGTCTGTGGGCATAATTTTAGCTTTCGTTAGAACTATTCTGAAAAAATAAAGTCAACATGTACAGCAATGATTCTTGCAAGTGTTATTCAGGGACCCTTGATGGTCCCCAAATCCCTTTCAGGGAGTCCATGAGGTCAAAACTATTTTCAAAATATAAATACTGTATGATTACCCTATTATGAACTAAATATATTGTGTGAAATGTGGGTAGAATTGTATATGTAAGACCGTTTTTCTTTGAAGCTGAATAAACATAAGTTAATACTACTAAATGTTTATATCAGACAAAAAACATTATACTAAATGAAGGAGAACAGATACAGAGTACTACATATTGTATGATTCCATTTATATAAAATGTAAATATAAATCAATTTATAAAGATGAAATTAGATTAGTGGTTATGTAGGTCTGAGGAAGGAATGTTAAGGGGTAAGGAGCCTGTCTCTTTTGAGTAATGAAATTGTTCTAAAATTTTTTAGATGATTAATGTACAACATTGTGATTATACTAAAAGCCATTGATTATACACTTTGGATAGATGATATGGTATGTGATCTGCTTAATAAACAAATAAATAACTATGCAAGAATAGCCAGAAACAGCAAGGGAAACATAGAGAGATTGATAGGTAAGGAATTTTCTTGTTTGTTTGTTTTTTTGTTTGTTATTATTAAAATAACAAAAATACTCTAATAATGATGGAAGTGATGAATGCACAACTTTGTGATTATACCCAATACCATTGATTGTACACTTTTAATGAATTGTGTGCTTTATTATTATGTATCAATAAAACTGATTTGTTTAAAAAATAATTCTAAGATGCTATTGGCCTTTCTCATTCTCATTCCTTCAAGAGTTGTATTCTGGAGTTATCCAGAGGCTATGTGATGTGTGATGATGTCATCTAACTGACAGCTAATATAATGTGTCCTCTTTTTACTAAACACTTTTACTGAGGTTTAATTGACATAATAAACTGCATATATTTCAAATGTACAGTTTGATGATTTTTAAAACCATCATCACAATCACGATAAGGAACATATTCTTTGCCCCCCCCCAAAGTGTTCTCATGCCCCTTTGTCATCATCCTTCATGCTAGCCTCATCCAGAGGCAAGCACTCATCTACTTTCAGTCACTATGCATTAGTTTGAATTTCTAGAATTTTATATAAATGAAATCATCATACAGCATGTACTCTATTTACCTGGTTTCTTTCAGTCAGCAAAATTATTCTAGCTTCATCCCTATTGTTGCATGTAATCAACAGTTTGTGCCATTAGTATTATTTCATTGTATGGATATTCCACAGATTGTTTATCAATGGACATTTGGTTTGTTTATAGGTTTTGGCTATCACAACTAAAGCTGTTATAAACATTCACATACTTTCACATATTTTTGTGTGCTTTCATTGTTCTTGAGTAAATACTTGGGCATGTGATTGCTAAGTCATATGGCAAAATTTTTAAGAACTGACAGTTTTCCTAAGTGGTTGTACCATTTTACTTTGCTACCAATTGGAAATGAGAGTTCTAGTTCCTCTAAATCCTTACCAACACTTGGTATGATAAATCATTTAATTTTGGCCATTCTAGTGGGTGTGTAGTGGTATCTCATTGTTTTTTTCTGAGGTTCTGGGGCCAGAAATTGAACCCAGGACCTCGTACATGGGAAGCAGGCATTCAACCACTTGAGCTACATCTGTTCCCCTCTCATTGTGGTTTTAATTTGCAATTCCCTAATGACTGAAGATGTTGAGCATCTTTTTGTGGGATTATTTGCCATTCATATATATTTCTTGGTGAATTGTCTGCTCAAATCTCTTGTGCATTTTTATTACATCATTTTTCTTCTCATTACTGAGTTGTAAAAGATTTTCATACATTCTATATATACAAATCTTTTGTCAAATAAGTGTTTCACAAATATTTCCTCCCAGTCTGTGAATTGCATTTTCATTTTCTTGACCGTGTCTTTTGAAGAACAAAATTTAAATTTTGATGAAGCCCAAGTTATTGACTTTCATGCCTTTTTGTCCCATTTATGAAATTTTTGTCAAACCAAATGTCAGTAAGATTTTTCTCCTATGTTATCTCTGGCAGTTTTATCATTTTAGTTCTTCTATTTAGGTCTAAAATCTATTTGGAGTTAATTTTTCTATATGGTATGACATAAAGGATGAGGTAAGTATGAGGTTCATTTTTTTGTGCATATAGTAATCCAATTGTTTTGTCAGCATTTGCTGAAAAGAGTACTTTTCCCCATTCAAACTGCTTTAGCACATTTGTTGGAAATCAATTGGCCATATTGTTGTTCTATTCCTGGACTCTCTATTCTGTTCCATTGGGGTGTGTGTGTGTATGTATGTGTGTGTGTATGTCTATATTTACACCAATATCACACTGTCTTGATTACTGTAGCTTTATTATAAGTCTTGAAATCAGGTAGTGTAAATCTCCCAGTGTTGTGCCTCCTTTTCAAAATTGTTTTGGCTATCCTAAGTTCCTTACATTCCCATGTAAAATTTAGAATCATCTTTTCAATTTCTACTCAAAACCCTGCTGATATTTTGATAAGGAATTTTAAAATCTACTGGCCAATTTGGGGAGAAATGCCATTTTGATAATACTGAGTGTTCTATCCATGAACAGTATATATCTTATTTATTTAGATCTATGTTAATCCCTCTCAGTGATGTCTTTTCATTTTCCACCTACAGATCTTGCACATTTTTGGTCAAATTTATCCATATTCATGTAACATTTTTTATACTACTATAAGTGGTTTTGTTTTTTTAATTTAAATTCCAGATTGTTCATTGGTGCTTTAGAGAAATACAATTGATATTTGTATCCTGTGACCTTTCTAAACTCACTTCGTATAGTACTTTTTTGTATATCCCTTCAGATTTTCTGCATAGATGATCATTCATATGTTAATGAAGAAAGTTTAATTCTTCCTTTCTAATCTGTTTGCTTATATATCTTTTTCTTGCCTTATTTCACTAGATGTAACCTCCAGTACAATGTTGAATGTACTGGAGCTTTGCTCCTGATCTTAGGGGAGAAGCATTTAGTCTTCAACATTAAATATGAATATAGCAGGACTTTTGTAGATGCTCCTTATCAGATTGAGTAAATTCCCTTCTATTCTTAGATTTTTTAGAATTTTCACTCGTAAGTGGTTATTTAATTTTGTCACAAGCTTTATCTCCATCAATTGAGATGATCTTACATTTTTTTCCTTTTTTTAAATCTGTTTATATCGTAAAATACATTGATCAATGTTTCAAATGTTAAACCAATCCCACATTGCTGGGATAAATTCTACTTGGGCAATGTATATTATCTTTTAATATATTGTTGGATTTTATTTGGTAAATTACGTTAAGAAAGATAATGGTCTGTAGTTTTCTTATAATACCTTTTTCTCATTTGGTATTAGGGACTCATAAAATAAGTTGGGAAAAGTTCCCTCTTTTTCAAATTTCTGGAAGATTTTGTATATAATTGGTATTATTCCTTCCATAAATGTTTGGTATAATCCATTAGGGAAAATATCTGGTCCTGGAGTTTTCTTTAAGGGAAAGTTTTAATCTACAAATTCAATTTCTTTAGTAGATGTAGGGCTATCCAGATTATCTATTTCTTCTTGCATGTGCTTTGAAAGTTTATGTATTTCAAGGAATTTGTCCATTTCATTAAAGTAGTCAAATTTATTAACATTAAGCTTTTCACACTATTCCTTCATTATCCTTTTATTGTTTACAGGATAGTAATGATATCTACTCTGTACTCATTATATCAGTAATTTGTGTCTTTGCTCTCTCTTTTTTTCCACTGAGTCAGCCTAGATGTTTATCAATTGTATTGATCTTCTCAAAGCACCAGATTCTGGTTTTATTGATTTTCTATGTTGCCTTTCTGTTTTCTATCCCATTCTATATTATATTACCTTATCTATATTATATCCTTTCTTCTTGTAATTTTGGATAGAATTTGCTCTTATTTTTCTAGTTTCATTAAGTAGAAGCTAAGGTCATTGATTTGACACCTTTCTTCTTTTCTAATATAGCAATTAGTGCTATACATTTGTCTCTAAAACTGCTTTGGTTGCATCCCACAAATTCTGAAGTCATGTTTTCGTTTTAATTCAATTCAAACGACTGCAATATTGATTTCTACTTTGATGCATAGTTTACTTAGAAGTATGTTGTTTAGTTTTCAAATATTTAGGGATTTTCCAGTTTTCATTCTGTTATTTGATTTCTTCTAAGTCATTAGTGATCAGAGAATATACTTTTATGATTTTAATATTTTTAATTTATTGAGACTTGTTTGATGGCCACAAATATTATATTTGTGCTTGAAAATAATGTGCATTCTTCTGTTGCTGGATGTACTGTTCTATAAATATGTTAGATCAAATTGTTTGATAGTGTTTTATGGTCTTCTATGTATATAATGATTTTCTTTCAACATGTTCTATCAATTATTGAGAGGGAGGTGTTAAAATCTCTATTTTGTCCATTTCTCCTTTGAATTTTCTCAGTTTTTGCTTTACGTATTTTGACTGTTATTACTTCCATAAACATTTTATATTCTCTTTATGAATTGACAACCTTTTGATTATGAAATTCCCCTTTAATCCCTGATAATATTCTTTGTTCTCAAATATAATTTTTATTATATTAATATAGCCTTTCCGGCTTTCTTTTGATTAGTGTTTGCAAAATATACTTTTTCATCATTTCATATTTAATCTATTTGCCTCTTTATATTTATAAAGTGGGTTTTAGTTAGGCAGCATAGAGTTGAGTATTGTTTCTTACCCAGTCTGACAGTCACTGCCTTTCAGTTGGGGTATTTATACTACTTTGATTATTGATATGGTTAAAATTAAATTTACATCCCACTATTTGTCCCGTCTTTGTTCCCTCTTCTTTTTATGCTTAATTAAAAGTGATTTTTAATAGTTTCTCCTTGGATATTCTTCTGTTTTAAAATAGTCTCAGATTTAATTTATATTACAGTAAATACTGATAGTAAAAGTCACAAAAACAAAACTCTTTAGGGATCTCGACAATTTTTAAGTGTTGTAAAGTGTCCTAAAACCAAAAATTTTGATAACTGTAATGTAAACTAAACAGAGCAACATAGGGAGAAAGAGAGACATGCACATATATACACAGAAAGAGATGAAGACATCCAGTCTTTTCTGAGGCCCGCACCTCCTTTGTCCCATCCACATTTTGGTTCCATGAATCAATAAGTACCCTTTTCAATTTTTAAATTAAGTAAAGTTGGTTTTATGTCATGGTCAAGCAAAAGAGTCAATGACTAATAACACCACCAAACTCTTAATATCAATTCTCTCTGATGGGCATTTTTAAAATATTTATTTTTCAACATTTGTGGATTTAAAAAATCACATATTGTTTTATTATCTGTTAAATCAATAAAACTATTGCTATTAATTGTTTTCAATTAAAATGTTTGAGTTTCTTCATTGACAATTCTGGGCGTCTCAGGCTCATATTCTTTATAATATGGTTTTCAACTTATTAATCTTTATTGCCAAATCTCATAACGCCACCACTACCACTGTAAGGAGTTTGGAGATCCATTATTTTGGACTTTGACTCTGTGGGCAGGAATAGATTGTTAAGCAAACTTTATGAGCTAACTATAAATACTTAATTACAGACACTTACGATAGTTATATAGGATTTATACCTTAATACTGCTTGAATATTGACTCTACTTGAGTCACAGTGAGAGGAACGGACTCTCGGCAAACAAAATAATAATTTGGAGTGGGCTTAAACCAGTACGTATTCCCACTTAACACCATGCTACCAGGAATCACTCATAATTTGGTATCAATAGTGATTGAGCCAAAAGCTGAAAATAAAACCCAAGAGTTCTTCTCTGTTCAGATGACACAATCTTATTGTTGCACACTAGGAATGGCCTCAAGAAGGTTTACTCTCAAATTACTGTCCAGGGTAATTCATTACAGCTAGCTATAAAATTAATATACATAAATCAAGATCTATATTTAGAACAGGTAGAAAATATTATGAAAAGTGACATCTCATTCATGTTAGCAAGAAAATAAATAAAATAGCCCATGAATGAACCTAAAAATAATTAAGTATGACCTATAAAAGCAAATTACAGAACATAAAACAAAACTTAAACAAACAGAAATGCATACCTTGTTCTTGGATAAGGATACTCAATTCTTTAAAGATATAAGTCCTCCCCATGATAATCTGTAAATGAAATGCAGACTCAATGAAAACTCTAAAGGAATTGCTTTTATGAGGCAAGCCAATTCTAAAACTCATTTGGAAAAATAACTGTGTGAGGACTGCCAAGAAATATCTAAAAGTTGAGCAATGAGGGAAGATTAGCAGATGTGAAAATGAATTTTAAAACTACAATAAAATAAAATTCTTGAGTAGTTCAATACAGAATTGAGAAATGGAACCAAATAAATTGCATATATGGATTTAATGTATAATAAAGGCAGCATTTCAAAGAATTGGGGTAAAGATGAATTATTCACTAAGTGATGATGGAACAACTAGGTAGCCACCTGAGGGAAAAAAAAGAAAACGAAAGTTTAATCCCTAACTAACTTTTCACACCAAAATGAATTCCACATAGTTCAAAGATTTAATATAAAAATGACACTATGAAAGCTTAAAATATATATTTTAAATATATTTAAAATCATGTGCAATGAATAAAGCCTTTCTAAGCAAGACACAACACTCAGAAGGCCAAATTAAGAAGATTAGTATATCTAACTATATAAAAATTTAAATTTCTGCATATAAACTGAGTGCAAAGCCAGAAGCCAAAAAGGAAATGTGTGTACACAAGCCAAATGGTTAATATATAAAGAGATCTTAAAACTCAGAAAGAAATTATTAACACAAAACAAATGGGGAAAGGATATGAAAAGTCAATTCCAATATCCTTCAATATACAGGAGAAAAATGCAACTGACCCTTCAATAATAAAAAGATGCTCAACTTCATTCATAAAGAAGCACAGATTAAAACAGACACCATTTTCACTATCAGAGTAGCAAAGTCTACAAAGATTAAAAGCATTGATGAAAACATGGGAAAAGAGTAACTTTCATAAGCTGGTGGGCATGTAAATTATAGTAATATATTTGGAGGAAATTGATCCACATATATCAGATATTAAAATGAATATATTTTCTGATCTAATAATTCCATGGCTAGGAATTTATTATACAGATATTCTCACACAAGTTTGAAAAATTAGATTTAAGAAAATATTACTTTGGTATATTCTGTGGTAGCAAAATTCTGGAAACAACCTAAATGTCCATGAGTAGAAGACTGAATTAATAAGTCTAAGTACATCAATAGAATGAAATTTTTTTAACCACTAAAAAATCTACTAAGATTCTGCTTATGTGCTCCCACCTGCTGGTTGAACCACCTGAGCCAACTGAGCTTCCTGAGGACCCCTCATGGTACCCCTCTATCCTTGGGACCTGGCTTTTAGTCTGATAATCTGTTTATGTTGTTGCAAAGGCCACTCAGTGTCAGAGCCGTAATCAAGACATTTTATGACACTGCTGAACCAAGAACTCATATACCTTGAAATTTATTCATGCAATTCTACAGTTTTCTAAAGTGGCAACAGGTGCTTAAATAATTTGGGGGGTAAAATTATCTTTGGTGAGTTCTGTGAAGATGGCAAAGTAGGGAGCTCCAGGACATAATCCTACTCCAAAAACAGATAGTAGACAAGCATAAATTGTCAAACAATTTGGCTAGGGCACTGGAGGACAAGGGACTACTTTACAGCATCCAGGGAAGAGTGGGATGAAGAGACTGAGAAACTGTCATTGAAAAAAAATCTGTGAGTAACTCACTTGACAGCCACTGCAGGTACCCATCCCCCATCCTTGAGGTAAGCTGCCTCAGCTCTGGTTCCCAGATGGCTATTGCAGACAGAGAAAGATTGGAAGCCCTCCTCTGCAAGAAAGGGGAGGGGGGCAGGGCTGAGTAATTTAGATCACTGGGTCATGGCTCTGAAATGCTGCATACTACCATCCTGGACAAGGACTGCCCTGGCCATATTTTCAACCTTGCTGCTAACAGGGGTGGAGCCAGTGGAAGTTTAAAGGCACACACTGCTTCCTTAGGGCTGTAGGGAACAGTTTGCTGAAGAGTACCATTTTGCTGAGTAGGGCAGAAAAATGAGCTTTAGGGAGGCAACAAAAATGCTTTTTGATGTATTTCCTGACCTTCTCTCCAGGGACATTTGGAACAGGTGTGTGCCCGCTTCATGGGTCTCTGGCCCTGTTTTGGATGGGAAATACTGAATTGGAAAAGTCCTCTCCAGGGTGAC
>JAQZBX010110674.1:0-10352 GCA_029593785.1 Cabassous unicinctus
CTTGCCTTTTATATTCATTTCCCCACCCACCAGGGGGTGGGGCTCAACGCCCTACTGACTGACATGGCCCAGTCAACGCCCTAATCATAATTCAATCATGCCCAGATTAACAGATTAGATTACAGGCATGATCCAATTATATTTTTGGAATTCATAATTACATCAAATTCCCCAACGGTTACACAATGGGTTGGCTTAAACAAAGGGAATTTATTTGTTCATGGTTTTAAGGCTAGGAGAGTCCAAATCAAGGCATCATCAGGGAGACACTTTCTTCCTAAAGACTGGAGTTCTGGGGCTGGCTTGCTGGTGATTTTTGGTCCTTGGCTCCTGTCACATGGCATTGCACATGGCGGCCTCTCCTGGCCTCTCTTGGCCTCTCCTTTATCTTCCTGATTCCATTGACTTTCAGCTTTTGGCTGTTCTTTCTGTGACTTTCTATCTGTCTGAATTTCATTCTGCTTAAAAAGGACTCCAGAAATAGGATTAAGACAGATTCTAAAATTTGGTAGTGGATGGTGGTGATGGTAGCACCACATTGTGAATGTAATTAACAGTACTGAAATATATATCTGAATGTGGCTAAAAAGAGAAATTTTAGATTATATATATACGTTAGTAGAATATATATATTTTTAAGAAGACCTATCCTGATTTAGTTTAGCCACACCTTAACTGAAGTAACCTCATCAAAAGGTCCTACTAATGATGGGTTCACACCTACAAAAATGGCTTATATTTAAGAATATATTTTAAAAATAAATTACCACACCTATGCTCTGGGCTTTATATACATCATACAAGTCCTTGCTTTAGATGCATTTATTAGACACCTACTCTATGTCAAGCACTGTACTAGGCATCTTAGATGCTACCTCATTGCCTCCTAAAAGCACCTTTTTCCTGATGAGGAATATAAGATGTGGGGTGGTTAAGTCACTTCCTTATGGTCCATCAGCTAATAATATATATCACTTGCATTCAAAGCTATATCCATTGACTCTGGATTCTCAAATTTGTCTGACTCCAAAATATGTGCTATATTGATTATGTGACACTTACCCTCTTGATATTGAATGTTACATTTTAAGTTAAGTAATGAAACACCTGAATTTTTTTATGGGAGAGAGTTTAACAACATTCTTTGGGAGTGCCTAGTGAATACTTAAAAAATATTATCTTGTCATGAGAGTCTTGCTTGAACAGTCCATGATGGTAAAAATAGGAGGCATAAAGAGGCATTCTGAAATTCCCATGCCTGCGGTGAGGGGGCATTGGAAAGGATCACACAGGAGCACATCTGTCCCATCAGGAAAGAATGTAATGGGGAAATCCCTGAAGGGACTTTGAGAGAGCTTC
Source organism: Cabassous unicinctus (assembly GCA_029593785.1). Taxonomy (NCBI): domain Eukaryota; kingdom Metazoa; phylum Chordata; class Mammalia; order Cingulata; family Chlamyphoridae; genus Cabassous; species Cabassous unicinctus. The sequence continues at coordinate 1,360 of JAQZBX010110674.1, forward strand.
TGTGTAACCCCAGGAAAGTTCCATCATCAGGATACCTGCCACAGAGCAGTCACCCATGGCCAAGACAGATGGTGTGGTAGTTTGAGATTGTATGTACCCCAGAAAACCATGTTCTTGAAACTGATCCATTCCTGTGGGGTATGACCCCATTGTAGGTGGGGCAGTTGGATTAGATTCCTTCAGTAAGGCGTGACCCGAGGTGGGCCTTAATCTTCTTACTGGAGTCCTTTATAAATGGATGAACAGAGAGGGGGGGGGGCAAAGAGACAGAGAGAAACCCTCAGAAGCTGACAGAGAAATCCCTGGAAGCCAGAAGCTGAAGTCAACAGAACACAGAAGCAGAGAGAAAGCCACAAAGCAGGAAGCATGGGCAATGGAGCCCCAAAGAGGAGGGAGAGCTCCAGCAGAAGGCCTCCATGTGCCTTGCCATGTGAGAGAGGATTCCAGGACCACTAATAGCTGGTCTTCAGGGTCAAAAAGCATTGCCAGATGAAGCCTTGATTTGGACATTTTTCTCAGCCTTGAAACTGTAAGCTTCTAAACATTGTAAAAGCCGACTCATTTCTGGTATTTTGCCTTGGCAGCCTTTAGCAAACTAAAACAGATGGACAAGTGCATTTACCAAGTTATAAGGCTCTAGCCCTTTTCCTCTAACCCTGCTCCTGACCCTGGAGAAACAGGGAGCAAGTAGAGTGAGAAGGGAAAGGAGGACTAAAAGGCCATGGAGGCATATGCCTAAAAGAATTTAAAGCAGGGGGATTGAACTGACACTTGTACGCCAAAGTTCACAGCAGCATAATTCACAATAGCCAAATGTAAAACATCTCAAGTGTCCTTCAACAGGTGAATAGATAAAATGTGATCGGTACACACAATGGGATATTAATCAGCTGTAAAAAGGAATGAAGTTCTGATACATGCTACAACATGGATGAACCTTAAAGACATGATATTGAATGAAATAGGCCAGACATAAAAGGACACATATTGCATGACTCCACTTATATGAAATATCTACAATAAGCAAATTCATAGAGACAGAAAGTAGGTTAGAGGCTATTAGGGACTGGGGTGAAGGGTGTATGGGGAATTAATGCTTAATGGGTACAGAGTTTGTGTTTGGGGTGATGAAAAAGTTTTGGCAATGGATGGTGGTGATGGTTGTATAACATCATGAGTGTAATTAATGCCACTGAATTGTACACTTAAAATTTTATGTTTTATATATATGTTACCACAATGAAATTATTTAAATAAAAGAGTATGGAGGAGTGAAAGGAAATACAGCTTTTCCCCTGTGCTAATCCTTACGGTTAGCCCTGGTCTAAGGGGAATGGAGAAACTGAATTAGGTCTAAGATAGAAGTTTTCACTGTGACTAGATGGAACAAACTTTTTACTTCTCAAAGTATATGTCAGCTTGTATGAGAATGTCTTGGGTCTGAAAATGACCAAAAGGGCTTGGAATATGTTTACCATGTTACCACGAAGCAGGAAGGAGAGTAGATGGCGCCATTTTAATCACCTCTATCACTAACAAGACATTCTTTGGTGTGGGTGGTGGATATCTTATCAGGGTTCACCACAGCCCTGATGACCTATATTTCCAGATGATTCTCTCCCTTTCCTTCTAATTCCGTGTTCACAAAGGAACCTTTAGATCAGTGGTCATGCTCGATGGGTGCATTTAGACTTGGGTAGATGTTCTCAGGATAGGAAATGTGAGCATTGGGTCAATTCTTCACATCAATACAGTGACATTCTGAATGATGTCACATGACACCAGTGAGCATCATTTAAGCAGTGGGAGAAAGAACTTTCTAGATATTCTAGTAAAATCTAGTATCTGGATCTGGAGGATTGCGGGTGTGAGCAGGGGCTTCCCCATCACTGAATCTCTGGCACCAGGAGGGTTCCTTCGGCATATCCTTGACAACAATTCCCCGGCAGCAATTCCTCAGCTTCACCATGAGCTGAGCTTTCTTCTCCGCTCACTTAGCGATCCCTAGATCAGAACTATCTTTTTTAAATTTTCACAGTCAGCACTGTGCCTTGCATGTGACGCTTACTCAGTAATTATTTATTGCATTTAATTGAATTAAATGTCTTCTAGACTTTTCTCTCCATCCAGTAGCTCAAAAGATTATCCACTATCCTCCTAAGTGGGATGAGTCCTCTTTTTATTTCTGGATAGAATCATCCTCAGAGAACTAAAAGTCAAAAGATTCCCTTGGATCAAACTGGCCTCAGTGGTGCCAGCCTCCTGACAGTGAACCTTCACTCACACTTTTAAAATTATTTTTTTTTAAATTGAGTTTAATTCAAGTACCACAAAATTTACCCTTTTAAAGTGTACAGTTTAATCGTTTTCCGTATATTCACAGAGTTGTGCAACCATCACCACTACCTAATTCCAGAATGTTTTCATCATCCCAAAAAGAAACCCTGTACCCATAAGCAGTCATTCCCCATTCTCACTCCCTCCCTCCCATTCCCTGGCAACCACTCATCTACTCTCTGTATCCATGGATTTGCCTATTCTGTACATTTTCATATAAATGGAATCATACAATATGTGGCCTTTTGTCCTTGACTAACTTCTAATTTCAATTCAGTACTTTAATCACTAATCTAAGCAACTTTCTAATTCAAGTGATAATCACCAGCAGGAAAAACTAGATCTTGTAGAAAAGGTTAATGTCAGCTAAGTGAGAGTACCACTCTCCAACATTTAAATAGGGAATTAAGTAACAAGAATAATTTGGTTGAATCCTCTCTATGCTACAGTCTCAGTTATTCTGATTGATTATTGTCTAGAAAGTACCAACAAATATAAATCTATAATCATAGCCCATATTCCATCCTAAATTGAATTTCACTCTGGAGATTAATAAGATCTGGAGCTCTGGAGCCAAATATGTTGGCTCAAATCTTGGCTCCACCACTTACTAGCTGTGTGATTTAGGGTCAATTATTTCACCTTTCTGCTTGGCCATCTGTAAGATGTTAGCTCCTACTAACACAGGGCTGTTATGAACATGAAATAAGTCAATGTATGTTAGAAACATTGAAACAGGCTTGTTATATAGTAAGCAATAAGTATTAGTAGAGAGCTGTGGAAATGCCGTGCTTTGTATTCATACCCATTCTAGTAACTATGCTTCTGTAGGTAGCTTCTCTCAGAGACCATCTCTCACAATTGCAGAACTGTATTCGTCTTTAGCAAAGTCTATTGCTGTATGCAGAAGAGACATCCAAAATATGTAACAACCTGTAAGGAACAGTAAGTGACCAATCGGAAAAGAAAGACACTGCTCCAAAGTACATCCTACTATTAAGCTTTTAGATGATGGCTTACGGAGAGGTCTCGTGGTGAGGCAGGTGCTGGCTGCTGGGGTGATAATGGAGGCCCTCCAAGCACTCAGAGAGGCATCTAATCCCCACCCTGTTGGGAACTAGTTCAATATTTTTCCCATTGGTAGACTGGATACCAGCCTTGCTGCACAACTACCATATGAATAATATTCTTTCTTACTATCTGTCTCAGTTTGCCAGAGGTGCTATGACAAATACCACACACTGGTTATCTTCCCAACAGTTGTGGAAGCTAGAAATCCAAAATCAAGGTGTCAGCAAGGCCATTCTTTCTCCCCAAAGTCTGTAGCATTCTGGGGCTGCCTTGCCACAATCGTTGGGGTGACTTAGCTTCCATCTCTGCCTCCCGTCACATGGAGATCTCTCTCTCCTTGTGTCTGCTTTCCAGTTTACACTGACTTTCAGCTGCTAGTTCTTCTGGCTGCCTCTGAATTTTCTCTCTTACTAAGGCCTCCAGGCATTCAGATCAAGGCCTACCCTCATTCAGTTGGGCCACACATAAGTAGGATCTTAGAAGATCCTGTCTGCAAAATAAGTCCACACCTTAACAGATAATACATCTTCAAAGGGTCCTACTTACAAACGGCTCACACCCACAGGAAGATGAAGGTTAAGAACATGTCTTTGTTGGAGTACATGATCCAATCTACCATGCTATCCTTAACCAAAATGAAGCAGGAAATGACTTTAACTAGAAAATAATGAAAGGCATTTACATTCCAACTAGTTCCAGAGAAGTTAAAGCATATTTCATTTTAATTAACCAACCAAACAAACAAAAAGACGTAATGCAGAATGGTGTTTAGATTTTGTGTATCCATTATATTTCTCCAAATTGGTAAATGAACGTGAATTTGAAAATGGCTCTGCACTAACTAGCTGCCTCAGTTGTCTCATCTGGGTAGCAAGAGTATGTTGGACTAGGTGATGTTTTAGATCCTTTCATCTCTTTAAATTCCATTACTTTTTCTTCTTTAGTCATATAACTCCAGTCTAAGCTACAGCCCTGAATCCAGAGCTTAGCCCAAATCCAAGAAGGTAGGAGTGCTATGATAAATCCACTGCATAGTACACCACAGAATGATTCATTTGCCCCTGAAAAAGGTTTTGCTGCTACAATTTTTGTTCAGAACATTTGAGCCAGCAGTAGTTTGGTCTAGACACAGAGTGGCCAACATGCTTTGAACAAATCTGCTTTTAATGTGCAGAGTGTTCTTGTTTCCAGTTATTATTCTGAATGATTAAACAAACTGCCAAACTTTTGCTTCCAGCAGTCATCCTTTATTACAGAGATACTTTTAGGGGATTAAATAGTACTCCATTTAAGACAATATCTTGAACCTTATGATTCAAAAGAAAAGAGACGTATTTTTGGCACAAATTGATAGAGTTTCAAGATTTCTGTGATTATATACATGCAATCAAATTGTTGAGGTGAAAGAAATGTGTTTCCAATAAGCAGTATTTACTGGGATTTAGCAATGATGCAATAGTTACCTGTCTATAACATGGTAGTCAAAGCTAAAGAAATGTGTTTTTCATAATCAAATTGCATTTCAAATAATAGGAGATAACCGCCGTATGAAATCTGAACCTAGATTCAACCCACATTTTAGACTTGTTCTTGAGAATCTCATTCATGAAATTGAGTTATCAATGTTTGGTCATTATAAAAAGATATTATCATTAAAGGGCTACAACTTTTAATCTTTTCTCTTACACCTTCTCAGCATTTCTTTTTCCATTCTTCCTTTTCCTTCTCCTTAGCATTTATTTCATTACACCTTACATTATAGGTAGTCATGATTGAATTCCTCCTATATAAAGAAATATATCCTTCCTCCTAATTGGAAAAATAAGTAACTATAAAGCATCTTTAGCTCATTTAATCCATATCCAGAGAAATAGATGGAATAACTCTGAGACCTGTGGCAATGGATAAAGATGTGGTGACAGATTCTCTTGGAAATAACGCTCCTGTAACTTTGCACTTAGTATTTCAGCCATTCTAACCCCCTGGGCCACCCACCATGAAAGCAGTCCATTCCCCCACACGACCACCAATCCTGCCTCTTTAATACATACATTTAGTAAATATTTATAAGGTGCCTGCTCAATGCTAAATTGCTCTACCAGGTTCTAGTGCCACAAAAACAAAAGGCAGGCTACCTGCTTTCAAGGAACTCTCCGTAAGAAGAGAAGAGGGACAAGCCAATCCTTAACTGCAGTTGTCACTCTCACATACCTGTGGTTTTATAGGCCCGGCCCTACATCATCCTTCCCGCACGCAGGCTCTCTCCCTCACTGACTGAGCACGCACGTCCCTGCCCCTGGACCGTTCTTTCCTTAACTACCCCCAGCGCTGCGTCCTGCTCCACCAGCGCGTCTCGACCCAAATGTCACTGCCTCCAGAGTGACCACCGTCCTCAAACCTAAACCTCTTTTTCTCTCACATCACCCTTGTTTTCCCCAAACGCTAGGCACGCTTTCTAATGCTCTTGTTTGGGTAACAGTTTGTAATCTATCTCCCCGTACTTGAATGAAGACCCAGGAGCGCAAGAGTCTTGCCCACCCTGACGGCTGCTGAAGCCCTCACACGTAGGCAGAAGAGTTGCCGCAAGAGAAGGCTTGAATCTGCAATTGTTGAATGAATACATTCACAAACCTATCTAGCTATTTAAGTCTCAGGGCCACAGTCACCCAGGCAGCCATTGGCTGAGACTTTTTGGACAAATGGATGCCGTTGGCTGAGGCTATTTAAGCTTGACATTGCCATTGGCTGGGAATTTTTTTTTTTTTTTAAAGGAAATGTATTCATAAATGGCATTTGGTATAATCACAGGAATATGCATTCATCACTTCAATCAATATTAGAGCATTTTCATTACTCCAAAATAAACAAAAAACCCTACCCCTTAGTAGTCACCTCTCAATCTATCCTTCTCCTGCCATACATAATGCTAATATATTTACATTTTGTAAAGATGGAGTCCAACAATATGTAGTACTTTTTGTCCAGTTTCTTTCACTTAGCATACTTCCTTTTTTTTCTTTTTACCATTGATGGAAGATTACTATATTACTATACACTACTGTCTATAGTTTGCTTTGGCTGTATTTTTGCCCAAATAACACCCTGATATTAAGTTATATTTGTTCTGTTTCCCAGAAAAACATTCTTATGTATGCACTATTAACTATACTTATATTTCACAAGAAGGGTCACTATACTATATAGTCCCATGTTTCATCTTTTAGCTTTCCTTATAGTGATATAAACGACCTTAGACTTTCCCTTTCAGCCATTATCATATAGCTGGGACTTTTTAAGCTAGAAAATGCCATTAACTGAGACTTTTTAAAGCTAGCGAATGCCACTGGCTGAGCCTTTGGGCACGTGCATGCCATTGGCTGAGACTTTTTGGGTAAGTGAATGCCAGTGGCTTGAGACTTTTTGAGCTAGTGAATGCCATTGGCTGAGACTTTTGGGGCGAGTGACTGCTCTATTAAGCAATCACACTTTGTTTAGGATGTGACACAGAAGACTGGGCATTAGATGTGACTTGGTGCCCATGCACAGGTTTGCTTTGCCTCCTGCCAAGTCAGCACTTCCTCTAGAAATATCTACAGTGCTCAGTCTGGGGAGGATCCCTGGATTTTTTACTGAACGTCTGCTATCCGGCGGGCCCATCTCCCCAGTGAACTCTGGCAATGAGAGGGACATCCAGTCTTTCTGGTCAGACGTGGCCTGATATGGCATCTCAGTTTGTCACTAACTGCAGCCTCCCCTGCCCCGGGAGCCGGGGCAGATCACTGGAGGAAGCTCAAGGCAGGAAGTATGCTCCTGCGATGCCAAAGCCTCTTAGGAATGAGAGCTCATTAAGAGCATGTGCCTCTACTCCCCGCTTCTGCCAAGTGTCAAACTTCATTACAGAGCTGGGGAAAGATCAATTGCAGAGCCCCGTTAGTCTGGGCCAAGGCAGGAGTTCCCTCCCGAAGCTCAAAAGGGCTTGGGTAGCAGCTCTGGAGAGACTGGCAACTGCGGTTGAACTTGTCAGACCGTGAGCTTTCCATGGCATTTATCCACCCCAAAACGTGCACATATTGAAAAGCAAAAATCTGTTGATGTTGAGAGGTGATTCATTCTCCGTGGGGCCTCCTAATTCTACCTCCCACCACTCCTCACCTGTCCTCCCCCCTTTCGTTCCCCATTTTGCATTTTGAGAACCCACATTAGGACACATTTCTTTGCGGCTTAAGGTTTTTGCTTGTTGGAAGAAATTTATGCCAATAGTAAAAATACCTTGAATTTGCATAGTCCTTGACAAATGAGGATTATTATTCTTAAAACACTTTTAAACAAATATTAGCTTATTTTGAGTTTTGAACCTAATTAAAAATTGCTAGATAGTATCATTCCTACTAGACATGAAAGGAAACTGAGAGGTTGAAACGTTTGCCCAAGGTCACACAGCCAATAAGGGATAGAGAAGGAAATGCAAGACTTCTCTTCTTTCCATTGCTTCACCTCACGTGGCCCTCTTGGTAATTTCTAATTAAGATACAGTTTTGAGAAATAGAAATTGAAAAATTCCTTCATAGCTTGGGAAATATTCCTTTTTAATCTAAAAGGAAATAATAGCTGTATTCACAGAGAAGCTTTGAAATGAAATACATCAGCAAACATTCACATATAAGCAAGTGTAAACGCAGCTCATGCAATGAGGTGTATGTGGTTTTTCATAGACATTTTTAATATTCCAAAATATGTCCCAAAGGATGAATTCTTTGCAAATACACACACGTTTTTCCCTCTTTAAAAATGGCCACAATTTTGTAATCTGATATTGAAAAGGAAGCGATATATAATTTTTACACCACTGACACAGTTTTACTCTGTATTAAAATTATTGCTTGATGTTTTCAAGTTTTTATGAATAGTAATCCCATTTCATCTGTTTTGTTAATACACATAAAATCTCTCTAATCTGAACTCTACTGATTGGAAATTCATGACCATTCAAACATGGATTCTTACCTTTGTTTCACTAATGGAGAAAACAGGTAGCCAAAAGAAATATATAAACATTAAGTGTTTGATATACTTAAGAAAATACATATTTTAATCTCTTTATAACCAGCTGCTTATAGTGTATACACAGTTGATTTATTTATTCATTAAGACCAGTCCCCAAGGATTTCTATATGCCAATAACTGTTGGCTTAAGTATGAAGTAATAGTAATAATTCATTTTTTCTTAAATTTTAATGGTTTTTCAAAAATTGACTGATTTGGGCTAAAGTACTTCCTATTAGTCCAGATTAGTAATATTTAATAGCAGTGGGAAGGACCTAGGGTTTAGAGCCAGACAGACGTGAATTCCAGAGCAGCCACTCTTTAGTTGATTGCTCTTGAGCAAACAACTTAATTTTCATGGATTTCCTCACCGTCTCAGCCCAAACACTTCTGAAAATAAAGGGGCATTCTTAAGAATTACTTTGGAACAAGAAAATCAGGGGTGGTCTGGGCAAACCAGGCTGATGGTTATTCTAGCAAATGTTCCTCGCCTCTCATATTTCTTGTCTTTGATTTATCTAGGTTGGTGTTACATAGTGTTT
>JAQZBX010110675.1:0-10353 GCA_029593785.1 Cabassous unicinctus
AAAAATATAGGGATTCCCATATGTCCCACTCCCCACACCTCCCACACCCTCCCATATAAACAACATCCTTCATTAGTGTGGCACATTCATTGCAATTGATAAACACATCCTGCAGCATTGCCACTGAGCATGGACCATAGTTCACATTGTAGTCTACACTCTCTTCCACACAGTTCAGCATGGGTTTATATAAAATGGCCTACATCTTTCATTGCAATGTCATTCAGGATGATTTCCAAGTCCCAAAAAAGCCCCCGTATTACAACTGTTTTTCCCTTTCCCTGCACGAAAGCCTCCAGTGGCCATTGCCTCCACATCAATGTTGTAATTTCTTCCATTGCTAGAATCACAATATGTCTATAGTAGAATACCAGTAAGTCCACTCTAGTCCATAGCTCATTCCCCAATCCTGAGGATTCTGTCATGGTGATGTCCACTCCACCTCTAATTGAGAAGGGGCTTTGATCCTATACAACCAATGGATGTGACTCTCTTGCTTGCAGTTGTAGGCTCTCTCATTTCTTGGCATGGTAGTTGTCAATCCTCACCTCCTTCTTAGTTGTCCTGAGTGAGTCCAATGAACTGGAGAGTAGGTCTTGCAACTCTGCTGAGGCTCAGAGCCCAGCTGGCATATGGACAGCCCAAACATTCCAGTCTCTTGGACATAGACCTACAAACTCTAGCACCAAGTATAGGTTCAAATAGAAGGGACAGATGAGCCATGTGTAGGGAAGCCATAATTAAGTCCACTCTGTCACTCTCAGGAGCACAAACTCCAAAGTAGGACCCAGTGGCAAGGCACCAAACTCCAGAGCTATCTGTCCTGACCATAGGACCTGGATGTCTCCAGAGCCCTTAGGACCCCCACTATTTGAGGTAGTATCCACTTTGGCAGTCTACGAGATCCTGCTGTGATGTGCATAAGTGTTACCTCTGGAATGACCTCCCGACACACTTTGAAGTCTCTTAGCAATATAAACTCATTTGTCTTTACCTTTTCCCCCTTTTATTCAAGGTCTTTTTTCAGTTGCATTGCTAGTTGGTGCTTGATAGTAATTCCTCAGTGCCAGGGGTGCTCATCCCCAGGAGTCATGTCCCATGCTGGGGGGAAGGTAATGCATTTATATGCTGAGTTTGACTCAGAGATAGGCCAGATTTGAGCAACAAGGAGGCTCTCAGGAGGCAACTCTTAGGCACCCTACAACACTAGGCCAAGTTTCAATTTCAAGAGCAAAGGCTCATAAGCATAGTTATCAAGATCAAGGGTCCATCAATGGATCATCCTCCTTCACCAGTCATTGCCCCTGCACTTGGGGGACTGTTGCTGCTCCATTAGAGAATTTGGCAGAGCTCTCCAGGATGGGAATCCAATATTGTCTCGGTTATTGTGTGAGACTCCACCCACTGTGAAAATGCTCCATGAACATTTGAACATATTTATATACCTTATATGTTTGCCCAGGTGAACTTCCTCCCATGTATCCCCCATCACTGACACCCCACACCAATGATCCTCCCCTGCCCCACTTGTAGCCCTTCTGTGATGCAAAGCTTCTTCAAAAATGAAGCCAATAAAATAGCCAAATACAATTAATAGGAAAATGAAATAATAATGATAGGTCTAAACATAAGAAATAAAATATGTGAAAATTTAGAAAAACTAAAAATTAAATTAAAAGATTGGGATATTAAAAAATAATGAAAACTATTTTTTACATTTTTTTGACATTTTGCCTTTCATCACTGTAATATCTGTTGTCCTGTATGTACAGTGACATTTTCTTCCATTTATTTCCCAGTGTCTTACTTTTTTTCATTGGGTTTTCGAAGAAGTTTTAGGTCACAGTAAAGTCTCATACAGAATACAGGGGACTCCCATATAACCAACATCCTTCCTCTTTTTCCCCTTCCCATATTAGTACCTTTTTATATATTGATGGTAGCTTTGTTACAACTGAAATACAAAGAGTGAAACATAGCTACTAACCATGGTCAATGGTTTACATTATGGCTTACATTTTAGACCTTACACTTTTATAAATTTTGATTATATTTAACATGGCCTATGTCCATCATTGCAAGATCATGTAGAACATTTCCATTGCCCACTAAACACTCCAATTCCATCTATTCTATTTCTCCCCTCCTCTCCCATTGGGGCGCAAGGCAACCCCCCAGCTTTTCTCCTTAGATGACAAGATTCATAGATACTTGCAACAACACTGAGTTCTTGACACCCTGGTTTGTCCTCCTCTGTTAGGAACTGCCCATGCTCTCGAGAGACTCCTGCTCCTCTGTTTGTGAACATATCAGTCCTCCCAGGATGGGAGTTCAACTCCTTCTAACTCATTGTGTGGGTTTCCACCTACTGACACAACACATTATGACAAAATGACCACACACACACACTCCCGAAAAGCCTGCTCCAGATGCGCCCTGTCCTGCATGCGCCCCCAACCAACACCCTAAACCAATAACCCTTCCTGTTGTATTGCCATAAGAGTGTTCCCAACTCTATACTTTGTTCACATAACCACCAATATGCAGTGTTCACCTGGTCCCTCTGCAACCCTCCCCCTCAGTTTCCTGGACCTTCCAAACCACCCTCCCCAATCTACCCACCTGTCAAACCTGCACTGCCCAGCCCAATAATATCACTACTTTCCAGTCATATCCCTTCAATGCACAACTACACACTTTTAGCTTACCATAGATTACGTCCATATGGGTGTTGGCTCATAACCTTCTCCCTTTCTATTTCCTGTATACCTATCTTCCAAACAATAGCTCTCTGAGTCTTCTCAATGTGCTTAATTCATATCGGAAAGGTCATGTAATATTCATCCTTCAATGCCTGGCTTGCCTCATTCAATATAAGGTCCTCAAGATTCATCTATGTTATCCCGTGTGTTAGCACTATATTCTTTCTTACAGCTGAGTAATATTCAATTGTGTGTATGTACCACATTTTGTTTATCCATTCATCTGTTTATGGGCAATTGGGTTGGTTCTAACTTTTGGCAATAGTGAATAAGGCTGCTATGAACATTGGTGTGCATATGTCTGTTCATGTCTTTGCTTTCAATTCTTCTGGGTATATTCTCAGCAGTGGAATTGCTGGATCATATGGCAGTTCTATAGTCAGTTTTTTGAGGAACTGCCAAACTGTCATCCACACAGCTGGACCAGAGGGTTCCCACTCCTCCACATCCTCTCCAACACTTGTAGTCCTCTGTTTTTTTAATGGCTGGCAGTCTAATGGGTGTTCTTGCAATAGTTTTGCATTTAAAATCTATTTTGTCCTATATTAGTATAGCTACTCCCACTCTTTTCTGATTATTGTTTGCTTTTAAGATTGTTTTCCAGCCTCCTTGAATTCATGGATCTAAGGTGGGTTTCTTGAAGACAACATACAGATGGGTCACATTCCCTTATTCATTCTGCCAATCTGTGTCTCTTGACTGGTGAGTTTAATCCATTAACATTCAGTGTTATTACTCTGAGGAATTAATTACATTAGCCATATTTTCTTTCAGTTTATGCATGTCATATGTTGTTTTTATTTCTCTTTTTGTCTTTTTAGTTGTTCTTGCACTCTCCTCCAACTCTGTCTCTCCTGTTTTTCCTTTCAACCTGCAGAACTCCCTTTATTGTTTCTTGAAGGGCAGGTTTCTTATTGGCATACTCTATTTCTGTTTTTCTGTGGATATTTTTGAACTTTTCATCATTTTTGAATGCCAGCTTTGCTGGATAGAGAATTCTTGGCTGAAAGTTTTTTTCTTTTAGTACCTTAACTATATCATACCACTGTCTTCTTGCCTCCATAGTTTCAGATGAGAAATCAGTGCTTAATCTTATTGAGCTTCCCTTATATGTGATGTTCTCTTTTCTCTTGTTTCTTTCAGTATTTTCTCTTTGTCTTAAGCATTGGACAGTTTGACAAGTATATGTCTTGGAGTAAGCCTGTTGGGATTTATACTGTTTGGGGTGCACTGCACTTCCTGGACATGTCCATCCATCTCCCTGAATAGGGTAGGGAAATTTTTATCTATTATTTCCTCCAGTACTCCTTCTGTCCCCTTTCCTTTCTCTTCTCCCTCTGGGATGCCTATAATGCATATGTTTGTGTGTTTTGTGTTGTCATTCACATCCCTAAGTCCCTGATGGATTTTTTCTATCTTTTTATCTATCTGTTTGATTTCAGATGTACTGTCCTCCATATCACTAATTCTTTCCTCTGCCTGTTCAAATCTGCTGTTATGTGCCTCCAGTGTCTTTTTGATTTCTTGGATTGTGCCATTCATCACCATCATATCCATTATCTTTTTATGTATGTTTACAATTTCTTCAGTATGTTCTCCCAGTGTCTTCTTAATATTCTTAATCTCTTCCTTCACTTCATTAAGTTGGTCCATGATATTTGTTTGGACAGCTTTGATTAGTTGTTTTATGTTCCACATCTCTTCCTCGTTTTTAGTTTGCTCATTGGACTGGGCCATGTCTTCCTGTTTCTTAGTATGGTTTGAATTTTTTTGTTGTTGTCTGGTCATCTTTTTATCTTGATGGCTTTATTCAGTTAATTAGCTTCTCTCTTTACTCTAGGGTTTTATTTAATTGCTGTTTTGTGTGTGTGTTAAGTTTTCTCTTTAACTTTTTGTTCTTCTTATTCTATTTCCTTGCTGTTATCTATGTTCCCTTGAAGGAAGAAATTAAGATCAGAGAAAGTGAAAGAGGTAAGAAAAGTAAAAGGATAATAGTAATAATAATAGTAATTGTTAGAAGAGGAATCATATAAGACCTTGGAAAATGAATATTTAACTCATGTAAGCAGTATAGAGTAATAGGAATAAAAAAGTGGGGTACCAACAATGAAATGGAAAACCAAAAAGAGAAAGATATATAGAATGAATTAAATGACCAGAATGATGAGGAGAGAGGGAAAGAAAAAAGAAAAGAAAAAAAAAGTTAATAAAAGGAAGAAAACAGGATAGATGAGATAGAAATTAAAACCAGAACAACTGAGGACTAAATGAAGAGAGGTGGAATGTAAGAACAACAAGAGAAAGTGGAAGATAGAAAGATGAAGGAAAGAAAAGAGACAGGGTTTATAGAAAAAATCAATATACACAGAAAAGGGGAAATCAAGGAAGAGGAAACACAGCAACCAAGAATCAAGCCAGCAGGACCTTGAGGAATTTATCTCTGTCCAGCTCCCTCCAGATCAATGCCTTGAAGCCTCCTACTCTGTGGGTTCCCAAAATAGCTCACTTAGGCAGGATCTTGGCCCCACTCAGCCATTTTTTGCAAGAGAGATCTGTATGTTTCTTTGAAAGAAAAAAATTAGGGCCAGAGAAAAGGAAAGAGATGGGGGGAAAAAAGAATAATAGTAATGCTTATAGTAAAAGGTAGGAAAGCAACTGTACAAGACCAAGAAAACTGAAAAATTAACATGAGTAAGAAGCACAAAGGAATAAGCTTAGGAAAGTAGAATAGAAACAATGGAACAAGAAACAGAATAGAGAAAAATATATAGAATGAATTAAAAGGCTAGAATGGTGAGAAGAGAGGGAAAGAAAAGAGAAAAGAGAGAAAGAAAAAAGTGAAAAAGAGAAAGTAACCAGAGAAAAAAGGAGAGAGGGAGAACTACAAACAAGAAAAATTGGAGACCAAATAAAAGAGGTGGCATGAAAGAACAACAGCGGAAAACAAAAGATATAAAGATGAAGGGGTGAAAAGAAATAGCATAAGTAGAACAGTTCAGTAACCAAAGGAAAAAAAGAATAAAAATAAATAAACAAGCAGAGAAACAAAGGAAGGGGATACAAAACAAGCAAGAAACAAGACAGCAGTGACTGTTTTTTTAAAAAGGAGACAGAAGAAAGAAAAAAAAGAAACACGGAAAAACAGTCTTCTCTCTTAGACCCCTAAGAATCTTCTCAGGCTACTGGTGTTCCTCAATCACTCACCCTGCAGTCTGTCCTCTGTAAGTTTTGAACTGGATTTTAGTGAGTAAGGTAAGGGAAATTTAAAAAAAGGAAGCTGTTTTGTTTTTTTTTAAAAAAATGAGATCCAAGAAAATATAATACAAAGAAATGTCTATATGTTCCCTGTCATAAAGTTTCAGCTGAATGCCTGGTAACTTGGTGAGTCACTTTTCAAGGGAGAACCAGGAGTCAAACCAGGTACCTCATATATGCTAGCAGGAATTCTTCCACTGAGTTATTCTGTCTCCTTGGATTAATTCGCCTTTCAGAAGGCTATCCGCCCCTTTACCTTCCGGCAGGTTAGATTCCCTGCAGTCAGCTGGAGTGGTGCTGATCTCTGCCTGTCTCTGCCTCCTCATTGATGTAATTCCTCTCTTTACCATGACTAGGCATGACTGCCTGCCTGAGGCAATCCTCCTCCCCTCTCCCTGTCTAGTCCAGGTCCTTTCCAATATTCAACAGTGGTTCAGCTGGCTAAATTCACCACAGAGAAATCCCTCTCCACCCTCCCAGCCCCCTCTACCTCTCAGGGAATCTACCATCATACTCCCGTTTGGAGTAGGGGGCTGGGGTCTCCACCTAGTCTGTCCACCTTGAAGGCCAGGCATGTGTGCCCCTTCCAGCCACCGAGGTAGGCAACCTATGATTATTCCTGGCTTCCCTATCTGTCCAGTACCCTCCTAGATGACTCAGAGCACTTTTCCATGGAGGTAGATGTCTACTCTACTATCAGTTATATACAATTCACCAGGAGTTTTACCCTCACTTAATATCTCGGGGTGGGGAGCCCTTCCCAGCTGCTGGGAGGTTTAATAACTCATGATTGTTTTCGTTCTTTGTATCTCTGACCCTCACTCTTCTGGGAGTTGGTAAACAGTGTCCTGGTTTGCTGTGCCCCAAAGCAGGTCTCCACAGCAGGCTCTGGCTTTTTCTTTGTTTTAGTGAGAGCTAAGCCTTATCTGTCTAACCTGTTGGCCATGTTCCCACAATCCCCTCCCCCAGTATCCTCTTAATATCCTTTATATCTTTAGTCATATTGTCTTTCAACTCATTGATTTGATTTGTATGAACATTGTTAATTAGTTGTCTCAAATCCTGTGTCTCATCTGGGGCTTTAATATGTTCCTTTGCTTGGGCCATATATCTTCCATTTTCTTAGTATGGCTTATAATGCTTTGCTTATTTCTAGGCATCTGATTACGATGGTGAGTTTACTCTGATGCTCAATTTCTCTCTGTTAGGTACCAATTTAGTGGTTGTGTGCTACTGCCTTTCTTTGATTCTTAGTTCAACCTATTCTAGCTCTTTAGGATTATTCCTGTTTAGTTGCTCAAATTTAGGTCATGGACCCAGTAATGGGTTGCAGACCTGCTTCCAAGACCCTTGGTGATGGAAGTTGTAAAGGCCCGATAAAGCCTTTCTTATTTATTTACTTTTTAATTTCTTCACATGCACTTCTTTAGTCCACCTGAAGAGGGCACTCTTCAGCAGCCCTATTGGTTCAAACCCTGGTCAGAATGTGTTGGCTGCAACACTGACTGCAACAGTGTGACAGAGGATTCTGCCTCAAGGCTATTCAGAGCCTCTCAAATCAAGCTTTCTCAGAGGCTGTTCTCCAACCTTTGCTGGCAGGCCCCTCTCTTTCCCCAGGTAGGAAAAAATTCCACAGCCCTCTGTGTCCTCCACAACTAGTCCCAGTCAGTAGGGAGAGTGTTTCTGAGAACTGGATCTCTTTTGTCCACTGATGACTCCCATGGCAAACAACAGCATTGCCTCACCTAGCCTGGAAGGGCTCATGGGACACAGGAGACCAAATTTGTTGGCCAAAAGCTGAATCAGCCTTAGGCTGTGTCCCTCTCTCTCCCCTTTCCTGGGGTGGTGGACTCCTGTAGGCTCCTCTGTCCATAGCTGCTTTCCAGAGGCTGGAGAATTCAAAGCTGCCTGTTCTGAGGGTAGGTAGATGGGTCCTGGCAAATGCAACTGCAGCTTTTACTCACAGAGTTTTCCAAACAAGAATCTTTTCCTTTACACCTCTCTCTTCTGGGTGGTGTCCAGTCTTCCCCTGGTGCCCTAAACCCTAAAACATTTTTTCAGGCCATTTCTGCCTATCTTTAGCTATTTTTCTCGAAAAGAAGTGAGTCCTGTGTCTCTCTAATTCTTCATCTTCCCAGAAATGCCTGATTTTTTTAAATAGTTGTTTTATAAAGACCTTTCTTCCTTTGAAAAGTAGATTCTTGGGTTTTCTGTGGATGTCACTTCTTGCAGACACATCTTAAAGGAGAAACAGAGTAGTTACCCAACAGGAAGGACAGAGGGCCAGTCATTGCAGTCCAGGCCTGTGACAGACAGATAAGTATTTTTTTGGTATCCACCTAATCCCCCAACTCCACCACCGACCATGTACCTCTCCCACAGGGCAGGCCTGCTTCTGACAGGTCCTGCTTGTACAAAGTTACACATCAAAAGAGGAGACTTCCATCATCATTTTTTTCCTACCTGGGAATGATTCATTGGCTCAATCGCTATAACTTCCTTAGGAAAATAGTTATATAAATAAGAACTTTCTTTTAGTTAGGTTGTATTGATTAAAACAAGGTTATCTTTGAGTCCTAATATATTTTGAGACAAAACATGCTAATAAATACTAAATATCAATATGACTTTTATTTTTACCCTTCAGGAGGAATGAAAATAATATGAGGCTGAATATTGAAATACCATTATGTGATTTTTTTCTCCCATCAAGAGGTATTTTTTTCACTCTCTCTATCAAAGGAAGTTATAAGCTTATGTGGTTCCTTGCCTTGTCTCTTGTGCTTTTGTGTCCAAATATAAAACAGAACTATAGAGCACCCAGAAGATAACATAACCTTCTTACTTTCAGGTTCAAAATGTAAATTCAGGAAAGGGGAGACTGGGTGTATTAGTCAGCCAAAGGTGTGCTGATACAAAGTACCAGAAATCTGTTAGCTTTTATGAAGGGTATTTATTTGGGGTAAAAGCTTACAGTTACAAGGCCCTAAAGAGTCCAACTTAAGAGGAAGATCCAGCAAGATGGCATCAGTTTAAGCAGGCACTCACCAGCTCTCTCACAAAAAACAGCTGAGAAGGGGCAAGATCCTGCCTAAGTAAGCTGTTTTTGGGAACCCACAGAGCAGGAGGCTTCAGGGCATCGATCTGGTGGGAACGGACAAAGAGATAAAGAGTTTCTCTCCCCGGTGGCTGGAAATGGTGGGCAGCTAAGCCGCACCCTCAAAGCAAAAAGCCGCTGCAAACCCTCTGACTCCCACCAGCCAATGAGTGGGAAGGAGCGTTCTCCAGGAGTGAGAGATTTCTGCTGAAGGGTGGAAAGGAGTTTCCTTTCTGTGGATTTGGTTACCTGGACCCCGTTTGAACTTTGTGGAGCATACCAGCTGGCAAGAGGTGGCCCCTGGAAGAGGGGAGAAGCAAATCTGCTTAGGCAGCCGGATTTACCTAGTTGACCTGGAATAGAGAAACTTGGGCTGGGAGAGGGCAGAGTCAGGCAATTGACGAGACCAGTGCGGAAAACTATCAAATTCCAACTTCCCTAAGCATGGCAGGCAGTAGGAAGTGCTTAATAACCCTCCAAGGGCCTATTTAGGGGGAGGTCTGGAAGAGGGTTGAGAGTCATTTCTCTGCAGTGAGTTCAGAAACCAGGGTCCCATTTGAATTTCAGAAGTGAACTCAACCTGACCACGAGAGGTAAGAGGGGATCCAATCATGCAGGCTATCATGTCCTGGGAGAGAAAGCAATAAGAATAGAACAGGGGTAGGGACAGACAGGCTCCTAATCAGCAAGAATCTACCCAACTGCAAAGAGTTAAACCTGCCCTAGGGAAAGTGACTGGATGGCTCTCTAGTTAACTGACCCAATGAGAAAGTTCAGCTCAGTGGAAGAGTCTCCACTTTGAATATATGAGGTCCCTGGTTTGATTCACAGCTCTCCTTAGACTTGTTATCCACTGGGTTATCAAACACCCAGCTGATACATTAGGACAGGGAACACATAGACATTATTTTTGTATTAGCTTCTCTTGTGTCTCTTATTTTTCTTTTTTAAAAAAGGTTCATTCTTTTTAATTTAACTTAGTTTGTTTTCTAAAACCCAATTCAAAACCTGCCGAGGGCAGGCTACAGGGTGAATGACTGATGAACACTGGCAGCCTACGAAGCAACTCAGGGGCCTAAGAGGGAAAGCTGTTTTTCCTAAGTTTTTGTTTGATGGCTTGCTTGAGTGTTTGTTTTTTTGTTCTTTTTTTCCCCCTCTTTCTTCCCCCACCCCCTTTTGTTTTTAAGTATGTGCTGCTGTCTTTTTTCTTGTTTGCTGTGTTCCCCCTTCCTTTGTCCC
>JAQZBX010110676.1:0-10352 GCA_029593785.1 Cabassous unicinctus
ATTTTATTGATCTTCTCAAAGAACCAGCTTTTGTTGATTTTCTCTATTGTTTTTCCGTTCACATTTTCATTTATTTCTGATCTAATCTTTATTATTTCTTTCCTTCTGCTTGCTTTGGGATTGGTTTGCTGTTCTTTTTCTAGTTTCTCTAGTTGTTCAGTTAAATCTTTGGGTTTAGCTCTTTCTTGTTTTTTTAATACAGGCATTTATGGCTATAAATTTCCCTCTCTAGAATGCCTTTGCTGTATCCCATAAGTTTTGATACATTGTGTTCTCATTTTCATTTGTCTCAGTATATTTACTGATTTCACTTGCAATTTCTTCTTTGACCCACTGAATATTTAGGAGTGTGTTGTTCAGTCTCCACACATTTGCAAATTTACTTTTTTCCTGTCTGTTATTGATTTCTAGTTTCATTCCATTATGTTCTGAGAAGGTGCTTTGTTTAATTTCAATCTTTTTATATTTATTGAGAGCTGTATTGTGACCTAACATGTGGTCTATCTTGGAGAAAGATCCATAGGCACTTGAGAAGTATAACCCATTGAGTTTGGATGCAGTGTTCTGTATATGTCTGTTAGGTCTAACTTGTTTATCATATTGTTCGGGTTCTCTGTTTCTTTGTTGATCTTCTGTCTAGTTGTTCTATCTAATGATGTGAGAGGGGTGTTGAACTCTCCAATGATTATTGTAGAAATGTCTATTTCTCCTTTCAGTTTTGCCAGAGTTTTTCTCATATATTTTGGGGCACCCTGATTAGGTGCATAGATATTTATGACTGTTATATCTTCCTGGAGGATTGTCCCTTTCATTAATATATAATGGCCTTCCATATCTCTTATCACATTTTTTGCATTTAAAGTCTGCTTTGTCTGATATTAGTATAGCTACCCCTGCTCTCTTCTGTTTACTATTCAAGTGCAGTATCTTTTTCCAACCTTGTACTTTCAGCTGGTTTGTATCCCTGGGTCTGAGGTGAGTTTCTTGTAAGAAGCATATGGATCTCTCATGTTTTTTTTTATCCATTCTGTCAGCCTCTATCTTTTGATTGGGGAATTTAATCCATTCACATTCAATGATATTACTGGAAAGGCACTATTTATTTCCTCCACTTTATTCTTTGTGTTTCATATGTCATCCTGTTTTTGTCTCTCTTTTTACTCTTTTGTTTATCCTTTCTGCTTTTCTTTGTTCTATACTCTCCTCCAAGCCTCTCTTTCCTGTCTTTTTCTTTCGGGTTCTAAGGCTTCCTTTAATATTTCCTGCAAAGGCGGATTCTTTTCTGCAAACTCTCTTAGTTTCTGTTTGTTTGTGAATACTTTATACTCACCTTCATATTTGATGGACAGTTTTGCCGGATAAAGAATTCTCGGCTGGCAGTTTTTCCCTTTCAGTTTCCTAATTGTATCATACCACTGTCTTCTCACCTCCATGGTTTCTTAAGAGAAATCTGCACTAAGCCTTACTGGACGTCTTTTGTATGTGATCGTTTGCTTCTATCTTGCTGCCCTGAGTATTTTCTCGTTATCTTTTAAGTTTGACATTCTGAATAGTATGTGTCTTAGTGTAGGTCTATTTGGATTTATTCTCATTGGGGTACAGTGTGCTTCTTGGACATGTAAGTTCATTTCTTTCGTGAGAGTTGGGAAATTTTCAGCTATTATTTCCTCAAATACTATTTCTGCCCCTTTACCTTTCTCTTCCCCTTCTGGAACTCCCATGACACGTATGTTGTTGTGTTTTGTGTTGTCATTCAACTCTCTGAGCCCCTGTTCAATTTTTTCCATTGTTTTCTCTCTCTGTTCTTTTCTCTCTTCAATTTTAGCTGCTCTGTCTTTGGTATCACTTATTCTTTCTTCTATCATTTCGAGTCTGCTGTTGTATGCCTCAAATGTGTTTTTGACTTCATCTATTGTGTCTTTCATTCCCATGAACTCCATTACTTTTCTGTTCAGGATTTCAAATTCTTCTTTGCATTCTCTCAAAGTCTTCTTGATGTCACTTATCTCTTTAACTATATTGTCTTTCATTTCATTAATTTGATTTTGGAAATTTGTGCTCATCTCACTGATTAGTTCTCTCAAATTCTGCATCTCTTCTTGGACTTTGATGTATTCCTTTTATTGGGCGATGTCTTCTATTTTCTTCGTATGGCTTGTAAATTTTTGCTCATGTTTAGGCATCTGGTTAAGTTGTATTTTACTTAGATGCTCTATTTCTTTCTCTTTTATAGGGTTTTAGTGGCAGGAGGCTGTGAGTTACCACGGCTCTTTGATTTCTGGCTCAAACTTGATTGTTAGGATTGTCCTGCTGGTTGCTTAAAACTGGGCAGTGGACCCAGTAATTGGTTGTAGAGTTGTTTCCTAGGGCCTTGAGCAGGGAGGCTATAGAGGCCAGGGAAAGCCTCTCCTATTTATTTTTAAATTTCTTATGTGCACTTCCTTGGTTTAGCTATTTTTCTGGAGAAAAGATTCCCATGTCTTCCTAGTCTGCCATCTTCCCAGAAGTTGTTTACCATTTCTTTTTTTTTTTCATTAATTTTGTTCTTTAATGAATCATTTCTCTTATCATATCTCTTTTTCTTTCTACCTTCGATCTTTTCTTCTTCTCACCTGTTTTTTTTTTATCTTTTCTAAACCACTCTTGTTGTAATATGTAATATATATGGCAAGTGGTGTATATTATTTTTTACTTGTTGCTTTGGATTTTACTGTCAGAGAAATTTACTGAATGCATCACAAATTAGCAGTGATGAACAAGCTGCTAATTCATCCTTACCTGGCCTTGCTTCTTGCCTTAGGATGCTTGCATCTCACTAGGCCCACTGTAGTTGAGTGAAGCAAGCCAGACACAAAAGGATAAATATTGTATGATTGTGCTACTATGAACTAAATATATTGTGCAATTTATGAAGTTAATAATTTGAATATGGGTCACTGGAAAATAGAATGAGGTTAGAGAAAGGAAAGCTGAAGGTTAATGGGTGCAGAGTTAGTAAAAAAGAGATGTGTTAATCTTTGGAAATGAATAGAAAAGGTGAAAGCACAACATAATGTTTGTAACTAGCAGTATTATTATATGAGAATGATAGTGATTTTAAGAGAAAGTCTAAGGTCATGTATAATACTAAAAGGAAAACTAAAAAGTGTAACATGGGAATGTATAGCATAGCAATGCTGCTTGTGAAATATGAATATGGGGAAAATTGCATTATATAAGACTGTTTTTCCTTAAATGGAACTAAAATATGTTAATACTACAAGATGTTAATATCAGACAAAACAAACCATTATGCTAGGTGAAAGAAACAAGACACAAAGCACTACATATTGTATGATTCCATTTGTATAAAATGTAAGTATAAATTGGTTTTAAAGAGGAAATCAGATTAGTGGTTATCTTAGGTTGGTGAAGGATAGAGGGATTGAGAGGTGACTTCTAAGGGGTGTGGGGTTTTTCTTTTTGGAGTATTGAAATTGTTCTAAAATCTTTTGTGGTGATTAATGTACAGCATTGTGATTATACTAAAGGCCATTGATTATACACTTTGGATGGATCATATGGTATGTGAATATATCTCAATAAAAAAGCTTAAAAATAAATGAATAAATACGGAAGCATAGCCAGAAATAGAAACTATGTATGGCAAGGGAAGCATAGAGATATGGAAAGGTGAAGAATTTTCTTGTTTGTCTGTCTTTTGTTTACTATTATTATTTTAAATAATGAAAATGGTCTAATAATGACTGAAGTGATGAATGCACAAGCATGTGATTATAGCAAATATCATACCATTGGCTGTACACTTTTGATGAATTGAATCCTTTGTTAATATGTATCAATAACATTGGTTTATTTAAAAAATGATAATGCATCACAATCAAGTAATGCAAGGATAGTTCAACACTAAAATTCAATGCAATTCAGCATAATAGTATAAATAAGAAAATCCGTATGATCACCTCAAGAAATGCATAAAAATCAGTTAACGTAACTGAATATCCATTCATGATAAAAACTCCCAAAAAATTAGGAGCAAAAGAGAACTTTCTTAACCTTATAAAATGGATTTTTAAAAAGGCTACAGTGAGCATCACACTCATATATGAGTAAATGAATGCTTTCCCCCCAAGACTGGGAACAATGCAAGAATGTACTCTCCCATCACTCAAATTCAACACTGTACTGTAAATCCTAGGTAGTGCATTAAAGAAAGAAAATGAAATAAAAAGCTTATGAATTGTAAATGAAAAAATAAATTGGCTTTATTTGCAGTTGACTTGCTTATGTAGAAAAGCTCCTGGAACCAATTATCGCATTCAGTAAGGCCACAGAATATGGTATCAAAATAAAAAAAAGTCAATAGAGTTCCTATATGCCAGCAAGGAACAATTGGCATTTCATATTTTTAAAATAAGTTCTGTACAATAGCATAAAAAAAAAAGTGAAGAATTGCTTACATATAAATCTAACAAAATATTTTCAGGTTCTTAATGTGAAAATTCTAAAACTCTGAAGAAAAAAAACAAAGATTTAAATAAATAGAGAAATATGCCATCGTTATGAATTAGAAGGCTCACTAATGTTTTGATGTCATTTCTCAAAAATTATCAATGAATCAGCACAACCCTAATAAAAATCCTATCAGGCTGTGGTGTAGATATCACCAAATGGATTTTAAATTTCATATTGAAATGCAAGGGAATTAGAATAGCTTAAACAATTATGAAAACAAACAAAGCTGAATGCTCAAACTAAAGTAAATATAGGACTAAATCTTCATGATTTTGGATTTGACAATAGGTTCCTAGATATGGCACCAAAAGTAAAAACAACAAAAGAAATAATTCGATAAATTCAATATCATCAAATGTAAAACTTTTTGTGCCAAGGATATTTTCAATAAAGTGAAAGACAACCCACAGAAAGGTAGAAAATATTTGGAAATCATATCTCTGTTGAGAGACTTGTATCAGATATATAAGTGATTCTCACAACTCAATAATAAAAAGAGAAAAAAAACAATAAAAAAGGCATATAGATCAATTAAGTAAAATTAACAGCTGAGAATTATACCATTGTGTATCTATGGCAAACTCTTTTTTGACAAGGGTGCCAAGTACATTAATTGGGGAAAGACAGTCTCTTCAACAAATGGTCCTGGGAAAACTAGATGTTCATATGCAAAAGGAATGACATTGGACCCCTACCACACTCAAGCTACAAAAATTAACTCTAAATGGTTCCAGACCTAAACTTAAGAGGAAAACCATAAAATTCTTAGAAGAAAACACAGGGGAAAACCTTTATGACCTTGGTTCAGCAGTGATTTTTAAGTATGACATCAAAAGCACAAGCAACAAAAGAAAAAATAGATAAGTTGACTTCATCAATATTAAAAACTTTTGTATGTCAAAAGACATTATCAAGAAAGTGAGAAGATAACCCACAGAATGGGAGAAAATAATTACTAACTATATATCTGATAAGGGCTTAATATCCAGAATATATAAAGAACTGCTACAACTCAACAATGAAAAGACAATCCCATTAAGGACTTGAAAAAAACATTTCTCCAAAGAAGATAAACAAATGGCTAAAAAGAAAAAAACGCAGCACATTAAAATATGCTTAACATCATTAGTTATCAAGGAAATGCAAATCAAATGCACAATGAAATACCTACCATTTTACTCCACTAGGATTGCTTTTATTAAAAACACACATTCACACACATACACAAATAGAAAATAGCAAGTGTTGGTGACAGTGTGGACAATCTAGAACCCTTATATGTGGTTGGTGGGATTGTAAAATGGTGCAGCCACTGAGGTTGTTAGTTTGGCAGTTTCTCAGAAAATTAAACATAGAATTACCATTTGATCTAGTAATCCCATTTCTTGATATATAGCCAAAAGTATTGAAACCAGGAACTTGAACAAATATTTGTACACCAATGTTCACAGCAACATGATTTGCAAGAGCCAAAAGGTGGAAGCAACCCACCTATTTGTCCATCAGCAGATGAATGGAATATGGTATATATACACAACGAAATATTTTCAGCCATAAAAAGCAATGATGTTCTGATATATGCTGTGACAATTTGAAGTACTTTTGTGAATCTCAGAAAAGATAATGTTTTTGAAGTAATCCATTTGTGGCAGTTTGAAATTATTTTATGAATCCAAAAAAGTGAAAGATTATGTTTCTTAACTGATCTATTCCTCTGGGTGTGAAACGCTTTGATTGCATTAAATTCAGTGGAAGAACCTTTAATTAGATTACTTGATAAGATCATTTTAGGGCTTCTGATTGGACTACAACAGTTAGCCATGAATCAGGTTGAATCCCTGTCCCCTTGCTGTGTCTGACAAATAGAGACAGAGAGAGACAGAGAGACAGAGGAAGAGGGAGCTGCCATGTTTGCCATGTTTGAGACTGCCATGTGAGAGAGGTTTCACCCACAGTTGAGCTGCAATGAGAGAGAAAGCTCAGTAAGAGATAAACCCTATGCCAGGTTTGCCCACAGCTGCAGAAAGTGGAGACCTTGGAAGAGACCAGCAGCCATCTTACTTTGCCATGTGCCTGGACAACATAATCAACAATAGCTGACTTTTGTGAGAAAGCACCTCTTATGGTGTCTTGATTTGGACTTTCCACAGCATTGGAACTGAAAGTTTTTACCCCCAAAAAATACCCTTTATAAAAGCTGACACATTTCTTGTAATTTGCACAGGCACCCCTTTAGCAAACTAAAACAGCATTCCTGTGGGTGTGAGATGCTTTGATTGCAGTAGAGTTAGTTTCATGACCATGATTAAATCACTTGATTATATTGCTTTTGATTAGATTCAGTGAGGTGTAACCCAGGTTGGGTATCTCCTTTCTTGCTGGGTCTTATATAAACTGAGACCACACAGACAGACTCAGAGAAAAAGAGAGCCACCATTTTGACCATGCCATGTGAGAGAGGGAATTGAAGGAAGACAGAGAAGCCCTTGGAGGCTGAGAGAGGTCCATGAGTCTGGAGTCAGCAGAGCACAGAGGCACAGAAAGAGGCTCCTGAGTGGCTGGGCCTACAGAGCAGTGCAAGGCTGAGTTGATGAGCCCTGCCAAATGTCTGATTTCACACAGCTCAGCTCTGGGAGATGGTGAGACTTGAGGGGAAGGCAAAGACCTCAGCAGAGATTGGCTGCCCTCTTGACTTGCCACAAGGCAACTTGTGACTTTTCTGTAACCTAAAACTTCTTTGAGGACAAAATGAAAAAAAAAAAGTAATACACTCAGGGAATAAACAGAAGACAATGTCACTGTACATATAGGACAACAGATTTTACAGTGATGAAAGGGAAAATGTCAAAAATTAAAAAAAATTTTTTTAAATTATTTTTATTATCTCAAATTTTTATTCAAAAATTTTTTTATATTTTAATTCTTATTTTTTTAAATATCATTATTCATTTTCTTTATTAATCATATTTGGCTCTTATTAGCTTCATTTTTGAAGAAGTGTTTAATCAAAGAAGGGTTTCAACTGTGAAAGGAGAGGATCATTGGTGCAGGATGTCAGTGATGGGGGATACATGGGTGGAAGCTCACTTGGGCATACATATAAGGCATATAAATGTGTTCAAATAGTCATTGGGCATTGTCACAGTGGGTTGAAATTCACACAATAACTGAAGGAATATCAAATTCCCATGCTGGGGAACTCTGCCATATTCTTTAATAGGTGAGCAAGAATGCCCTGAATACAGGGGCAATGACTAGTGAAGGAGGATAGTTAACTGACGGGCCCTTGATATTGATGACCGTGCATATGAACTGTTATTCTTGAAATTGAAACTTAGCTTAATATTATAGGGTGCCTAATAATTGCCTAATAATTGCAAAATATTGCCTCTGTCTTAGCCAAACTCAGTATATAAGTACATTATCTTCCTCCCAGCATGAGACATGACTCCTGTGGATACGCTTCCCTGGCACCAGGGATTACTACCAAGCACCAACTAGCAAAACAACTGTAAAAAAAACCTTGACCACAGGGCTAAGAGACTTAAAACTGAATCGGGAGGTCACTCCAGAGGTTACGCTTATGCACATCTCAGCAGGATCTCTTTGACTGCCAAAGTAGATACTTCCCCAAAGAGCAGGGCTCCTGACAGCACTGGAGATATCCAGACACTATAGTCAGGGCAGATAGCTCAAGAGTTTGGTGCCTTGTCAGTGGGCCCTACTTTGGAATTTATGCTCCCCAGAGTGACAGAGTTGGACTCAGTTATGGTTTCCCCACACATGGCTCTCTGCCTCTTCTATTTGAACCTATAATTAGTACTAGAGTTGGTAAGTGTACATTCAAGAGACTTAAATCTTTGCACTGTCCATGTGCCAGCTGAGCCCTGAATCTCATTGGAGTTGCAACACTTACTCTCCAGTTCATTGGTCTCACCCAGAACAAATAACATGGAGGTGACTATGGAAAACTACCATACCAAGGAACCAAGAAAGTCTACAACTGCAAGCAAGAGAGTCTCATCCATTAGCCATATGGGACTGAAACCCCTTCTCAATTAGAGGTAGAGTGGACTCAGCCATCCCAGAATCCTGAGGATTGAGGAATGAACTATCGACTAAAGCAGACTTACAATTATTATTCTAGTATAGACTTGTGATTCTAGCATTGGAAGCGATTATATCATTTATGTAGAGGAAGTGGCCACTGGAAGTTCTGAAGGCAGGGAGAGGGAAAACAGGTGTAATATGGGACCATTTTTGGGACTTTGGGATTGTCCTGAATGACATTGCAATGACAGATACAGGCTGTTATAAATCTTGCCATAAACTACAGAATTGTGTGGGAGAGAGTGTAAACTACAAGGGAAACCTTAAGCCATGCTTAATGGCAATGCTTCAAAATGTGTTTAACAATTGCAATGAATGTAGCTCACTAATGAAAGATGCTGTTAATGGGGCGAAATGTGGGAGGTGTGGGGAGCAGAACATATGGGAATCTCCTATATTTCTTATGTGACATTTGTATAATCTAAGGGTTTTAAAACATAAAAGAAAAAAATTTTAAATGTAGGAAAAAGTCTGTAACAGTAGATAGATCTGGAAGAACACTATAAAAGAAATTGATCTGTCTGACATACAGAAAACATTTCTCCAAAGAACAGCATAATAAACACTGTTTTCAAGCATGTGGAACAATCACCAAAATGTTTTATGTTGGGAAACAAAACAAACTCAACAAGTATAAATTAATAGAAATCATAAAAGAAAGTTTTCTGACCATGACCCCAAATCACAATCAGTTTATCCTAGAAATAAGTAGATAACAGAAAGATCATTAACAGAAAGATAGCCAGAAAATCCTCAAATATTTTCAAGTTAAATAACACCTTTACAAAATGACAAATAAGTAATAGAATAAACTAGAAGGGAAATTATAAAATGTTATAAATTGCAGGAAACCGAAATATAGCACATAAAAACTCATGGGAAGCAGCTAAAGAATTGCTTAGAGAGAAATGTATAGCACTACATGAGCAGTAAAAAACAAAAAAGGTCTCAAAACAATCATCTAAGAGTTAATCTTAAAAAACTAGGAAAACACGAAAATTAATTCAAAACAAATAAACAGATGGAAATAATAGAGTGAAAGCACAGATCAATGAAATTGGAAACATGCAAATAGAAAAAAATCAATGAAACAAATTGCCTATTATTTTAAAAGGTCAATAAAATTGTTAAACATCTAGCCAGAGTAAGCATGAGAAAAGACATAAAATATCCATGTCTAGAATGAAAAGGAAGATAAAAGATGGGGGAGTAGGGAAGGACAAGCTGCACTCTTCCTCTAGAAACTGTGGAAAGGATATAAAATAAGTGGAACCAAGTGATAAAGAGGACTCCTAATACAAAACCAAACAAAAACAAAACACTAGACAAGAAAGAGAAACTAAATGAATAAGCCTATCAAGATAAAAAGATGCCTAGACATCAACAAAAAAATTACAAGCCATACTAAGAAACAATAAGTCATGACCCAATCTAATGAACAAAGTAAAAAGCAGGAGTAGACACCCAATGTGGAACAACTAATCAAGGATGTCCAAACAAATATGCTTAATGAACTCAATGAAATGAAGGAAGAGATCAAGTATAACAAGAAGACACTGGGGGATCAGGATGTGTATATCCATTGCGGGTGTAATACCACACGGATGGGGAATGGTTGTGTGGGGTGTTTTTGGGGGTGTGGGCGGTGGGGAGCATGGGAATCCTTGTAGTTTCTGAGTAATATTTGGGTAATCTAGGCACCTTTATAAAATGTATATATATATATA
>JAQZBX010110677.1:0-10353 GCA_029593785.1 Cabassous unicinctus
ATGTACAAAATAAAGTAAAAAAAAAAAGAAAAAAATCAATTGATCATAAATATAAGGTTTTATATTGTGGCCCTTCAGTAGAAACATGGTGGACTCTCACCCAAAACTTGGTTTGGATGTCAAGAGTGATGATGTCACATACACACACACATGCACACACACACCAAGAGGGTGTGGAAAGATTTATTACTGATATAATGAGGTCTCTTAAGAGAGCATGGCAGTCCTCCCAAGCAGGTTCAAAATGGCTTGGGAGAGCAATGATAGGAGACTAGCTTGGGGTTTTTATATTTAAGGTGTGGGATTGGGCTGAGGGTTCCCAGGTAGGGGCTTGTGTGGTTTGAATCTCCTGCCAATGCCAAAGGAGGGAACACCTTTGCCTTCTTATTAGCTTGCCCAGATCTGGACAGAGGGATTGTGAGAGGGGTGGGGCTTGAAAGTTTTCACAAAACATCAAAAACTTGATTCAGATTATTATAGTTTATATTTGTGCTCTCTGGTTCCATTGATCTATATCTATCTTTACACCAAGACTACAGTCTTGATTATTGTAGTTTTATAGTAAGTTTTGAGAACAGGTAGTATAAGTTCTCAAACCTTCTTATTCATCAAAATTCCCTTGGCTATTGCAGCATTATATATAATTGCAAAAATATTGGAAACTACTTAAATGTCTAACATAGAATGATGGTTGAATAAAACTATAGTACATTTAAAATGGAGTACTATGCAGCTGTAAAAAAGAATGGGGACATTCTCCATGATATGAAGTGGTTTTCAGTGAATATTGTTAAATGAATTATTAGGAACATACATACTATCTTACATATCGTTTAGGAAAGAAGGGTAAGTGTGTGTATGTGCGCACACACACTCGTGTGCATGTGCTTAGCTTTACAAAAGGAAAAAAAGGGTCTGAGACTTCTAGTTTGACACATGATGGTATACAGTCATCTCTCCTTGCACCTCCCCTGCAAAGTACAAATAAAGAATCTGGAAATAAGACAGAAATCAAAAGAGATCTCTGAAGGGAGTGGACTGGTGAGGACACCAAGACTTGACTTGAGGAAAAGCACATTCCTTGTGACAGAAGTATCACACTATATAATATCTTCACAATAAGGGAAACTGGGTGACTGGTTCAAGGGAACTCTATGTATTATCTTTGCAACTTTTCTGTAAATCTAAAATTATTGTAAAAGAAGTTGTTTATTTTTTCAAAAAAAGATGGATAATAAAAATTCTGCAAACAAACAAAACAAAATAAAACAAAACAAAAGAAATAAAATTTGCATTTAATATTTTAAAAAAATTAATCAAGTAATTGACCAGAAAAATCCCACTCCCATTTTTTGCCACAATATTTTCTATGATACTTTCAAAAGTATGGGTAGCAATTTATAAAGATTTGAGGGACAAGGGCAACCTGCTTTTCCAAATTTTGAGCTGCTTTTCCAAATAACTGTTTCTGTTATTGATGAACCAACATTATGTTCTACTAATTTAATTTTATTTTAGTCTTCAGATTCAATCTTTGTTTGATACTTTTCCACATGAAGCCTAACATAAGGGAAGAAAGAGCAAAAGAAAATTCTAGTGATATTTTGAATTGGTATACTTTTTTTTTATTAGAGAAGTTTAGGTCTTACAGAAATATCATGCCAAAAATGCAGTCCTCTTATACCTACCTGTGGCAGTTTGAACTTATTTTTATGAATCCCAAAAAAGAAACAGTATGTTTGTAAACTAATCAAAGGGTGTGATACCCTTTGATTGTTTTAAATTCAGTTGAGGGTCCTTTGATTAGATTAGTTAATAAGATTGCTTTAGGGCTTTTGATTGTACTAAAAGCCATGGCTCAGGCTGAGTCCCTGCCGCCTTGCTGGGTCTGATATAAATGAACTCACATAGACAGACAGAGGAAAAAAGGGAGCCAGCATGTTTTTGACTCTGCAATGTGAGAGAGAGCACTGCTTAAGCACGAAGCCCCCAAGGGGCTGGGCCCAAGCAATAGCTCAAGAGGAGACCAGCCCTACTATATTCCTGTTAGCTTACAGCTCAACTTGGGAAGAAAGTGGAACAGCCAAGACTGGTACAGGAGGCCCAGAAAGAAACAGGCTTGCAGCTGAAATCAGGAAAAAACGTAGCAGCTGAGCCTGAGAGAGAAAACCCAGAAGAGAAGGCAGAGACCAGGCAGAGATTGCCTGCCATCTTGCTTCAACATGTGGCATCTAACTTTGGTGAGAATACTGCTTATGGTGCCTGGAGTTGGACTTTTCATGGCCTTGTAACTTACTGTTCCAAGGTTTTACCCCAAATAAATACACTTTATAAAAGCCAACACATTTCTGGTATTTTGCATCAGCAGCCCACTGGTAAACTAAAATACCAACCCCATTATTAACACCTTGTGTACTAAAGGTGGTATAATTGTTGCAGGTGATGGAAGAATATTATTGCCATTGTACTATTCATGATTTACCTTAGGGTTCCCTGCTTGTGTCCTATATTCCTATGGTTTTGTTTAATTTTTATTCTAGTAACATATATACAACCTAAAATTTACCCTTTTAACCACATTCAAAAATATAACTCAGTGCTGTTAATTACATTCACAATGTTGTGCTACCATTACCATGAATTGGTACACTTCTAAAATTGATTTCTATTATCTTAAAAAATGCCATCAGAGGAAATAAATATATGGTTGCATAAATATTTTCTGCTTTGGTCAGTCTTATTAGATTTAAAACTGAGAATTCTGTTTGCTTATCCATAATTTCATTGTACAAACTTTGATTTTATGGTCATTAGTTATGGAAATAAACATATATATATATTTTTTTAATTAAACAATTATTTTCCTTTAAGATTTCAGCCAGCATCATTCCCATGCATTGCATTTAGAAGTTTCTCCAAGTAAATCGAAATGACTCTTAAGGATGCCTGGGGCATGTGTAATCTACAAACAAAACCAACAGCTATATTATTATGCAAGCATATGGTAGCTATATTGCTTCTAAAATTATGATGTAGTTTCATTACTTTCACACCAATTATACTGGCGCTAACCAAGCTTAGTGTAAAATGACTATCAAAGACTCTAACCCATTTACTGACAGGCTATGCCTGGAAAAGTACAAAACAATATTGAATACTAGTTTTATTTGCCACTGATATTTATTTATAGAAAGTGGCAGCTATAATTAATGTAGTCAGAGTTCATAACATGTAAATGGGCTGTTAAAACACAGTGAAACTAGATATATTTCAAATGTTACAGCCAACTTGCCTCATAGAGGCAGAGTTGTACTGCACATTCAGTGCTAAAATGGCCCTCCATAGAGGTTTCAGAATCCATTTTGAATGACCATTGTTACTTTGTACTTCCAGGATCAGCTAACTGGAAACCAGAGACAGTGACTTTACTTGTTCTGCCAATGGATTCATTCATAGTGTAGTGGAAAACAAAGCCTAACAAGAATTCTACAATAAATATGGATCCGGACTTCCTAGAATCGTTTCCCCATAGGTCAACTAAACAGTCATTTAAAGGACTGTCTAAAGATAGATGACAAAGAACATAATTCTGATATCACCACCTCCTACAGGAGAAACAGGGGACTTTATGTCATTAGATAATATACTGAGGATACTAAACAACTCACAAATTATTTATTGAGAGGTCCTAATGTAGAAGGAATACAAAGACACCTGTGAGCTTAAGGAACTCAGAGTAGGAATGAGGCACCTATTTATGCAAGTTAGAGACTCCTACTTGTTGTGCAGCAACAAAGCTCAATAGCCAGACAGACTTGGATTCAGATCTAGGATTTACCAGTTATATGGCTACAGCCAGTCTCTTAACTTTTCTGACCCAATGCATCTCTGCCAAAAAGACATATTACCTATATGGTTGTCTGGATTAAATGAGATAATATTTCAAAGTACCTAGCACAGTTTTTGGAACCAAGTGGGTACTGAAAATGCAGTGTCTTGATAGTGTTACTGTTACTATCATTATTGATGCTATTACTGCAATATAATGAGATAAAATTTTAAGAGTCACATTGACAAAATTCCATTAGGAAAGGAAAGGAGGCTTACCTATCAGTGATGGAAAGGATTTTATCATAAGGAAAAGGGTAAAATTTATTGGGGTGTGTGGAGGAAAGGGGGATTAGGATAAGCAGAGTCATAAAGATAGGTGACTATGCATATACTCTGGTTTTCTTCTGTATATGTGAACATATGACTTGCTCTGTCAATAGAATGTGAGGCTAACTGCTATGTTTCACTTTTGAATGGAAGCATATAAGAGCCAGAAAAAAATTTTCGATGTTCCTTTCCCCCAGCAGTTTTCTAGAGTCAGCCTGCATCCCTGAGTGTGGAAGACATGAAAACAGAGACTTCAATAAATTTTTGATGATTATTAAATAAACCTTTGTTGCTTTAAGTCATGGAGATGAAGGGGGCGTTTGCCACCACAACATGTCCTCGTCTAAACTGACTGATTGATACAACCTGGACATCCGTGGCCTATTTAGGGAATAATTATTTTTAGAATACAAAGTAAAGGGATTAGTAACAATCTGGGAATGAGACTGTTAACACTCATAAAGAACCTAGAATATAATTTTTTAGACATTTTTCAGAAGCAACATATTTTTAATGCAGATAGGTGACATAATGGATCTATAGAGGGTGGCAGGTAGCAGGTAAAAATTGGAGTTCGGAATAAGCTCTTGCAATAGATAATAAAAGAAATAGGAATGGAGAGGGAAATAGAGAGGAAAGATGAGAAAGGCTTTGAAGTATTGGTGGAATATGTTGATTAGTTAAATTTACAAGATACCAATTAGCTGAGAACCCACAAAAATGTCTCTAACCTCTTACTCTGGGGGCTAGGTGGATGTTAATGAAGAGATCTGAATTAGTGATCATAGAGGAAACCATTAATTGAATGAATATATATATGTGTGTGTGATTTTAAAAGCCTAAACTATGTAGGCTTAGGGATATTTATAGAAATCTTTTTGTATGCAGACAATAGAACATGTTCAGGGAAATTATTAGGCCTTGTTTAAACAGTGGATCAATTTCTGGAATACATATCACAAATTTTTCTCAAAAATTTTGAATTGTTATCGATCAATTATGAACCATTTGCAGTGAAATAAACAGGAAAAATAGAGTAAATTGAAGCAAGAGAAAATAATTCCAAAGATCTAGATCATGGGTTCTGTGCCTAATGATTCCTGTAATTTCATTTAGAAACTATTTGCAGTGAGATATTAAATCAAAATTTTGTATGTGTGCTAAGTATTGGTTTTCTAAGAAAATCAATTAGATGGAATATAATTTCCCTTCTGGAAAATATGTGTTATTCATTAGCAGGCTTGCGTAAACAATTTGAATAGCAATGTATTCTTTTGTATAATTCTAACTGGATGATAACAAAAATGTGTTTAATCAGAAAGGAAATGAAGTTTATATTAAAAATCTATAATTGTAAGAGTTCATTGTTTGTATGGGTACTGGTCTCCCCTACAAGATCTTGAGCTCTTTAATGTCTGGGATTCTATATTTTCTCTTCTTTGAAACTTAAGCTCACTGTAAGCACTCAGTAAATGCTTGTTGGGTCATAGGAACTCTCTCATTGATACCTTTTTAAAAACAATATATTATTTATTTATTTTTTTAAAGCTACACAGATTACATAAAAAAATATAAGGGATTCCCATATGCCCCGCTCCCTACCCCTCCCACATTTTCCCACATTAACAACAGCCTTCATTAGTGTGGTACATTCATTACAATTAATGAACACATTTTGGAGCATTGCCACTAAGCGTGGATTATAGTTTACATTGTAGTTTACACTCTCTCCTGCACAATTTTGTAGGTTATGGCAAGATATATAATGGCCTGAATTTTCATTGCAATGTCATTCAGGACAATTCCCGAGTTCCCAAAATGCCCCCATATTATACCTGTTTTTCTGTCTATCTCCCTTCAGAACTTCCAGTGGCCACTGCCTCCACATCATCTCACTGATACCTTTTGATGCAAAATGTTCACTGATTTAAGTCCAGCAGAACCTCCTGATAAACAATTCTATGGTAATTCAGAGTACTACACATAAAATGAATGATAAACAATGAATGTTCCTAGAAATAGCCACAGTTTCAGAATGTCATTATGCTCTAGTGTAACTGTTTTAGAAAAGGGCTTCAAATCATTGGGCTACTAATATGGAACAATTTTATTGTTTCCAATAACTGGCACCAACCACTGTGTTTTGGTTCTTTATTAGGAAAGTATAACTCTATTTTTAAGAGTTAGTCCTATTGTTTTAAAATAATCAGTCTAATATATGATCCATTCCAGACTATGGCTCTGGATCTTGGGTTTGGGGTACGGATTGGCCTGTTCTTAGACCCATGTCTTTCTCTATGCTAGCATCAAATGGAATCATTATCTATTTGCTGGATTCTTTACTCCAATTTGCCTGCCTGATGAGGGCCTTACTCAATGGCTGGTGGTCCTGTGGCCACATTTCCTGACTGAAACCCATCTGAGGATATCATACCTTGTTACTTTGATAACTACTTGTGAACTTATGGTGCTGCAATTCCACCAAGAAGAACTTACCCACTTTACACGTCTCAAATTCCATGTACACTTAATACAAATAGGGCCCATTTTCCATATCTCTTGAAAACTGAAAATTTGAGGGGGGTGCCCCTGGAATTGTTTTTGCTACAACCCTTAGCTCATCATCCCTTCCCAAGGTCCCTTGCTCTGCCAGCACAAATAGAGCTGCAAGTGGGGTGCCTTAGCAACAGCCAACCAGGCAACAAGAACTCAAAGCCCTTACTCTAGTTACTCCTTAATCTTATGAGTAATTCAATTTTCTTATGGACTTCTTAACTAGGAGTATAGGAGTATTATTGGGAGGGGTTTTTACCATAGTCCCCATATTCAACAGGAATGTGAGGAGGAAGAATATTCTTTTCACAGTGTATTTACTTAGAATGTGATTTTGCTCTTCAATATTGTCCTCCCCAACCCTTCTGTGCTGGGGAGGAAGTGTTGTGAGCCATTAATAGTCAAAATTGTGAAAATATTAAATTGCCAATACTTGCTTTTTTTTGACTAACAAAAATGGCGATGCTAGATACTACAACCCAGTGCATTGATATGCATCCAAATTCCAAGGCTGCCAACTTAACTACTATTTTCCATTGTAAATTGCCTTATGATTATTAATCTGCTCATGTTTTGAACTGTGTGGGGACCAGATAGAGAGGGACTTATCCTGAGAACATTTTCCTTCTCTTTGGTGATTGGAAGCCATGAAATACAATGCTTTTGCTGCTCATGACAATACATCGATCACCCTCCCACACCTTGATCCCTAATGAAGTGGGGAGTATCAATTTGCTATAGTTTGACTGTGGCAGATGTGCTACATGTGACAAATGACAAACATATTGGAAACTCTGCCTTAGAACAATGCTGCCTCTGTGCTCTAAATTTACATACTAAGACAGTGTCATCATCAATAGGAAGTGTTCTCTTTGTCCATTGAAATTGTTTCAACTTTAAATCAGTTTAAATTAAAGCCTTTCCTGTACCAAAAGCGTGAGTTATTTTCTAAGTTATTTCCAGATGCCACTTTTAGTTCCAATATGACAGAATCAGACGCTTGCCAGTTCCCCTTTAGAGTGTGCTGTCCTCACGCTCTGTGACATGCATCTCCGTGACATCTCTTTCACAAGGCAGCTAGTAGACCAGCTTGACTGCTAAAAGAGATTTTAATTATGGTATCATTGGGATTAACTTCCCTTTGATCCTCTATTCCTGAATGGATCTTATGATTTCTAATTTCATGGTAAGTACATAAAAATATATTTTATATTTCAAGAAAAATTTTATTTCTTGAACTGGGTTTACAATATAATAATTTTCTTTCAAAACAAATAAGATTTATAGGAAATATACCCCAAAGCACAGGTGCTCTATATTATGAAACTATTGCTCACTGTCATGAGATGATGGAGAAGAATTATGGAAACTTGGCAACCATTGCAACAATGATATAACACTTATGATTTCTTTTTTAATCTTATGATTCCATTTCCCATTGGTTAAATAATATTCACAGATGCCCCATTTTAATCAAAATTTACCATTGTGGAAAAATGGGGAAAATCCTCAAGCAATAATTTGAAAGTTGAAGTCAAAGCTTACATTTGCAATTATAAAATGAAATATTTTCTGCATGTGTACAAACACACACAAAATTTAAGAATCATTGAAAATAAAACATTTGTATTGGTGTTATGCTCTGGACACTGCTTTCTTCTGCCTTTGTGATAGGAAAAGTTTTCTTTACTGATATCTTATTGTTTGTTCTGAATTCAGAGATGATTTTTATGTAATTATGACATTTCTGGTATGGAAAATTCATTTCACGAACAGCACCAGGAGGAGTGGATGTGGCTCAGGCAGTTGGGCGCCTGCCTCCCACATGGGAGGTCCAGGGTTCAGTTCCTGGAGCCTTCTAAAGAAGACAAACAACAAGCAGACAACAAGCAGACATTGAGCAAAAACAATGAACAGACAATGAGCAAAAACAACAAGCAAGATAAAAAGCAAAGAGTGAGCAAAAACAAAATGAGCAGGAGGCAGATGTGGCTCAAGCAGTTGGGCAACTGCCTCCCACACGAGAGGTCCTGGTTCAGTTCCCAGTGCCTCCTAAAGAAGAAATGAGCAGACAATGATAAAAACAACAGACAGATTATGAGCAAAAACAACTGAGCCAACAGATGAGGGAGTCGTCTCCGGGGGGAAACAAAATAAAATAAAAAAGAACCACACCAAATGATGGTGTGGTGATAATAATAATAATAATAATAATAATAATAAGTATACTTCAGAACTAGGCTGGGAATTTTCTCAGGTTTACCTAAAACAAACTGCTCAAGTGTTTTTGTAAGTTTGCATGTAGTGCTAGTGGAGATGTAAGTAAATGAATCCATTTGAAACCAGTCTTCTAGTGACTCTCTCCAAGCATACTCTGTAGGCTGAAGTTTGTTGGATAACAGTAGAAGTAGTTCATTCTATTATTTCTTTTGTAGGGACAGATAATCCTACATATAATAGGTTATTTTCCCCTATTTTTGCTTGTAATATGATGGCAGTATTTTAAAATTACTTTATCTAAAAACTTATCTCTATTCTTAACTCTAAATTTTAGCTAAGTATTCAATATATAGATAAGCATGACTTTTCTTGCAAAATCCATGCATATAGAAGCCCAATATCTGTTTCTGCTATTTTAAATTTTTTTCTTATGATATTTCACTAATGGTCTGGCCCCTTATGATAAGGAATAATTGGATTCTTAAGGAAGAATTAGTTCTATTAAGACACACTTAATAAAAAATGTGTTGTCATTTACTTGGAGGTCATTGGAAAGAATATTAAATCATAAAAACTCTGAGAATGAAGCCCATACCTTGTACTATGGGAAGAAATAATAAGTAACCAGATTTTTTTTAAGGAGGTACTGGGGATTTAACCGAGGACCTCATACATGAACAGCAGGTACTCAAACCACTGAGCCACACCTGCTCCCAAATAACCAGGTGTTGAATTGGCAGTCCTTAAGAGTATCGAATTTTGATACAGTATCATAGAGACTCTCAACACTTATCCAGCTCATTTCTCCAACCAGTCAGCTGGAGAAACGTTCTAGCTGCATCTAGAAATATGTATAAGAATCAAAGATGACTGGGATTTGGATTCAAACTATTGGTGTTGTTAAATATCATTAACTTTAAAATGGCAATAACTCAGTTTGAATTTTCTTTATGTAATAGATAATACTGAGATTATTTAAAAGTCACAAAATTCTGCTTGGTAAATACAATATTCATCACAAACTGTGCATTTTGAGATTCTGGATCCATTTTGAAAAATCTAAAATTCTTTATAGTAGCAGATGACACACCCAGTTATTTTATGTATATTCCCCATATTTGACCACAGAATGATTTCATAACAAATGAAAACTAATAACAAATATTCCAAGAATAAGAAACCATAAGAAAATGTGGAAAACTGTATCACACTTTAAGGTTTGAATACATTAATCTAGTCGGTTTCTTCCTAATCTGAAACAAAGTTGCCATTAGTCCAGATAGCTAATAATTACATTTAAAAATGTGAATATCATATCCAGAAGTTGTTTTTCCCTTAGATTTTGACAGCATTAGAGGGAATATTCAATCCATAAAAAAAGAACAACATAGCCAAACTGTTTCTAACTAGGGTATGTCTAGG
>JAQZBX010110678.1:0-10352 GCA_029593785.1 Cabassous unicinctus
CTGAACAAGTCGTGAAATGAATTAGAAAAGTGGAAGATAGAACATTCAAAACCACACAAATAATAGATAAAAAAGGAAAAAATATTAGCAGGGACTCAGTAAATTCTGACAGCACAAAATGCACAAACATATGCAGCATGGGTGTCCCACGGGGAGAAAGAAAGGGAAAAAGAGCAGAAGACTGATTGAGGAATTAATAGCTCAAAATCTCCCAATACTTATGAGGGACATGGATGTACATGTCAGGAAGCACAGCATACTCCAAACAAAATAAAACATAGCAGACCTACTTTGAGACATATAGTAATTAGAACACCAAATGTCAAAGATAGAGAGAGAATCCTAAAAGCAAGAGAAAAAAGGTGCATTAAATACAGGTAGCTAAATAAGATTAAATGCTGATTTCTCAGCTGAAACTTGGAGGTGAGAAAGAAGTGATATGATATAAATATGTTCTGAAAGAGAAAAAGTGTGCACCAAGAGTTCTGTATTCAGCAAAAGTGTCCTCAAAAATGAAAGAGATCAAAATATTCACACACACACATAAAACAGAAATTGAGAAACTATTTCAACAAGAATCCTGCCCTTTGAGAAACACTAATGGAAGTTCTGCAAGGTGAAAGGAAAAGACAGGAGATAAGGGCTTGGAAGAGAATGTACAAAGTAAGAGTTATGAGAAGGGAATAAAAGAGAAACAAAAATAAAATATGACATGTATAACCCTAAAAGAAAATGGCTGAAGTAAATACTGCTTTTACAGCAATTACATTCAAAGTTAATGCATTAAACTCTCCAATTAAGAGACACGCATTGGATGAATGGATACATTAGCTATCTATATACTATCTACAAAATACTCAACATAGACCAAAAGACAAAAATCTGTGGAAAGTAAAATGTTGGAAAATGATTTTCCACACAAATGGCATTAAAAAAGAGATGGAGTGGTATACTAACATCTGACATAATAGACTAAATGGCAAACTGTTATAAGAGACAAAGTAGGTCACAATATATTAATGAAAGAGACAATCTATCAAGAAGAAAGACAATCAGACTTATCTTTGCACCTAACCAGGGTGCCCCAAATATACCAGGAAAACACTTGCAATACTGAAATGAAAAATAATTGCCACTACAATAAATGAGTGAGACTAAAATGGACCACTCTCAGTAATAGATAGAACGTCAACAAAGAAAAGCAATAAAGAAACATAGATCTTGAATAACAAATAAATTAACTAGACTTAACATATATATAATGTTGCAACCCAAAACAGCATGATAAACATTCTTCCTGAGTGCTTATTGAACAGTCTCCAGGGTAGAACACATGTTAGGTCATAGAATAAGTCTCAATGAATTTTGAAAGTTTCAAATTATGCAAACAACTTTCTATGCCCACAAAAGAATGAAGCTGGAAATCAATATTGGATAGAACTAGAAAATTCATAAATGTATTTAAATTAAACAACACACTCTTAAAAATCGGTGGATAAAAGAAGAAATAGCAAGGGAACTCCATAAATAGGTAGAGGCAAATGAAAATGAAAACACAGCACATCAAAACTTATGGGATACAGTGAAGGAAGTGCTAAGAGGGAAATATATAGCCTTAAAATACCTACATTAAAAAGGAAGAAAGAGCTAAAATCAAATACCTAACTGCACACCTGGAGGAATTAGAAAAAGAGCATCAGACTTATAAGAAAATAAGGAAAAAGAAAATAATTAAGATGAGAACAGAATAAATGAAATTAAGAATAAAAACAGTTAAAATCGAAAGCTGTTTTCTTTAGATTAATAAAATTGACAGAATCTTTGCTAGACTAAGAAAGAAAAAATGACAGAAGAAAAGAAATAAAATCAGAATTAAGGGAGGGCACATCACTGCACCACAGAAACAACAGGATCAT
This sequence comes from Cabassous unicinctus, assembly GCA_029593785.1. Lineage (NCBI taxonomy): Eukaryota > Metazoa > Chordata > Mammalia > Cingulata > Chlamyphoridae > Cabassous > Cabassous unicinctus. The sequence goes on from JAQZBX010110678.1 coordinate 1,917, forward strand.
AGAAGGATAATATGAATACCTGTATGCCAACAAATAAGACACCGACTATGAAATGGAAGAATTACTAGAAACACTAGAACATCCTACACAGACTAAAGAAGATATAGAATACCTCAAAAAACCAAAAAGGAAAAATGAAACTGAGTTAATCATCAAAAACCTCTCAAGAAAAGCCCAAGACCGTATGTCTTCACAATTTAATTCTACAATTCATGCCAAAAAGAACTCATATCAATGTTGCTCAAACGCTTGAAAACACTGAAGAGAAAAGAACATTACCTAACACATTCTATGAAGTCAAAACAAGCTAATAAAAGCCAGATAAAGATGCTACAAGAAAAGAAAATTGCAAACCAATCATTCTAATGAACATAGATGCAAAAATCCTCAACAAAATACTTGCAACTGGAAACAGCAGCACAGTAAAAGAATTATACACCATGATCAAGAGGTTTCTACCCCAGGTATGCAAAGATGGTTCAACAAAGAAAATCAATTAATATAATACACCAAATTAACATATCAAAGGAGAAAAATTACATTATAATCTATTGTTGCAGAAAAAGCATTCAACAAAACCCAGCATTCTTTATTTTTTTAAAACAAATCAATTATATTGATACATGTTAATAAAACATATATCTATCCAAAGTGTACAAGCACTAGTATTTGGTATGATCACATAGTTGTGTATTCATCACTTCAATCATTATGAGAGCATTTTCACTATATCAATAATAATAAAAAACACAAACAAAAAACAGACAAAATAGCATCAGCTCTCAGACTCTCTATGTCCACTGCTGTACATAGCTGCTATTCTTTTTCCTTCTCTCTAGTTTATTTTTATTTATATTTTTAAAAACAGTCTTATGTATGCAATATTACCCATATTCATATCTCATATATATGAATATGCAAGATATATGATCAACATGCAAAAATCAGTAGTATTTCTATAAGAATGAGCAATCTGAGGTGGAAATCAAGAAAAGTTTCATTTAGGATAGCAGCTAAAAATACAAATTTTAGGAATAAAAAATTAAGAAGTATAGGACTTGTACATAAAAAAACTACAAAATAACATTGAAATCAAGGAAGACCTAAATTAATGGAATGGTATCCTATGTTCACCTATTGGAAAACTAAATATAGTGAAGATGCCTATTCTACAATATATAAATATATTTTTGTATTCAACACAATTCCAATAAATATACCAGCAGCCATTATTGCAGAAATGTGAAAGTTAATTATCAAACTTATTTAGAATGACAAGAGGCCTTAAATAGCGAGGATCATCTTGAAAATTAAGAATGAATTTGGAGAACTCTTGCTCCCTGATTTTAAAGCATATTATACAGTTACAGTGGTCAAATTGCATGGTATTGGCACATGGTTAGACATATTGGCCAATGGAACTGAATTGAAAGTTCAGAAATAGACTCACATATCTATGGCCAACTGATATGACAGGTCTGCCAAGACCACTCAGCAGAGACAGAACAGTCTCTTCAACAAATGGTGCATGGACAACTGGATATACATATTCAAAAGAATGAAAGAGTATCCTTTTTTTCACATCCTATACACAAATTACTTGAAGATAGATCAAAGATCTAAATATAAAAGACAGGACCATAAAACACCTAGAAAAATATATAGTGAAGCACCTTCAAGAATTTGTGTTTGGCAAATAAGTGTCTAATATCCAGAATATATAAAGTAATCTTACAACTCAACAATAAAAAGGCAAACAATACAATTAAAACATGAACAGGCATTTCTCCTAAGAAAAAATACAACTGGCTAGAAAGCACATGGAAGATGTTCAACAGCACTGGGTATTATGGAAATGCAAATCAAAATTACAATGAGATATCATTTCACACATAATATACTAGACACAGCTAAAAAACCAGAATAATACTAGTGTTGGAGAGGATTTGGAGAAATACAAACACAGTCAGTGCTAGTGGGAATGTAAAATGGTACAACTGCTTTGTTGGGGCAGTTTGGTGTTTCTCTGGAAGTTAGCTAGGGATTGTTATATGATTCAGAAACCCTGCTACTAGGTGTATATCCAGAAATACTAAAAATAGGGGCATGAACAGATATATGCACACCAATATTCATAGCAACATTATTCACAATTGCCAAAAGATTAAAGCAATCTCACTGTTCATCAACAGATGAATGGATAAACAAACTGTGGTATAAACATACATTGAATATTATTTAGCTGTAAGAAGGAATGAAGTATTGACACATGAAACAAAGTGGATAAACCTTAAGGACTTTATGTTAAGTGAAATAAGCTAGACACCAAAGGAAAAATACTTTATGATTTCAATGATATGCACTAAATATTGTAAGCAAACTCATAGAAGTAGATCTACAAGATAAGTTACCAGACAATAAGAGTCCAAAATCAATAGCCAATGCTTAATCTGTGCAGAGTTTATAATTAGTTTGATTGTAATGGTTTGGAAATGGACTGAGTTGATGGTAGTGCAACAGTGAGGTTATACTTAACAGCACTGAAGTATGTCTTAGAACGTCATTGAAAGTGGAAACTTTGGGTGGTTTATCTTGCAAGAAGGAAAGTCAGAGGATAAAATGTGAGATTGGTTAACACAATGAACCCTGTGGTGGCCAAGGATTGTAGTTAATAATACAAATATAAGAATGTCCTCTCTGGATCTTTTATAAAGTTCTGTCACATGTACAGAAAGTTGATAGTAGAATAGAGTAGAAAATATACCTAAAGCAAAATATGGACTATAGTTTGATATTCTTGCATCATTTGTAACAATGGTTGTTATATGTCCCTTCTCAAAGTTAAACGGCAAAAATGAGGGTGCTATGGGAATTTTGCAAATTTTATTCTTAGAAAAATGTTAAATGCCAAAGAAATAACCAAATTTTCTTGACAGCTATACTGTTTTACTCTGAGGAGTATCTGAAACTATATAAGAACTTTATGAGAAGCAAGGCAAGTATATAATTTATATTCTGTCAGTTAGCATAACCTGATAAGATGGTAAAGATATGATATGGTTAAGTATCCTGACAAACACGGTCTTTCAAACATTTTGAAATTATATGTCAAGTTACTTCTATGGTATATAAAGTTTTCCTGGTTACCATAGGTATGTTTTCTGTATAGATAGGGGCTTACACAGTAGCTAAAAAAAATTACATTTTCCTCCTAATGAAGTCCTGCTATTTCCTAAAAGAAGAAGTCAAAAAGCTCTGGATTACATAAACCTTGCCCCCAAAATAAAACTGGCTAACAATTGAAGCTATTGATATTGATGCTTGCACTTAATCCCTTAATAATGAAACTGAGCCCAATTACAATTAATGCCTAAGAGTTGCCTCCTGAAAACTTCTTGTTCTCAAATATGGCCTCTCTCTAAAGCAAATTCTTCAAATAAGCTCACTAACTTCCTCTGGACATGGGCATCCCTGGCACCAATGGATTATTGCCATATATTAATCAATGACACATTTGGAGAAAGATCTTGATCAAAAGAGGGAGATGCTAAATTTAAAAGTATTTATGGCTAAGAGATTTCAAAGTGAGCTGGGAGATCACTCTGGAGGTTAGGGTTATGCAGATCCCAGCCAGATTTCTGAAACTACATTGGTAAACAGAGCCTCAAACAAGATGCTCCCGAGGGCCTGAGGGACATCATACAGTATAGGTAAGCCACATGGCCTCATGAAATCAACAGCCCCTCAATGATCCCTGTCTGGGAACATATGTAAACCTATTTCACCATTATAGCATAGATACATTTATAAATTACCTAATCATGATTCTTCTACTCATTTTATCTGAGCCTATAATTCTCAATTTACCTGTTAAAATTTTTTCAGAGACTTAAAATCTTCAGATTTTTCTTAGGCTGATTGAGCCCTGAAAACCAGCAGATATTCAGTTAACACTTACTCTCCAGTTCTTCAGGCCTTTCCTAGACAACTAACAAAACAATGAGAATGGACCAGCCCCACACCTAAAACAAGGAGTATCTTCAACTGCAAGATAAACAACTCCATTCCTCTGCCCCATAATATATATGCCCCTTCTCAGGCTGAAGCAGAGCAGACATCATCTCAATCTCCTCATGTTTGAGGAATGAGCAAAAACATGGGTGGTATAGCTACTGACTAAACCAGATTTATTGTTACTATAATTATTATCTTGTGTTAACTGAGTTAATTGAAACACTGATATAAAAATATTTTTCAATAAAAATGATTGAACTGTTTTCAATTTCAAGAATTATAACAAGATGAATGACCAAAATATAAGCGATTTAGAGCATGGTAAAATAAACAACAACAAAAAAACCTTGGCAGGAAATAGTAGGAAATCAACAGTAGGGAAGAAACAAGGACAACTTAATTTGGGTGTTTCTTACTATGTATGGGAAAAGAAAGGTGAAAAGGGAGCCTACAACTCTGAGCAAAATAAATGTGATTTTGTTCTCTTCCATTTATTACCAGGAGGAGTGTAACATGAACTTTAATAAATAAAGCTTTAGTATTTAATTAGGTAAATTTTCAGGCTACACTTTAAAATATTATCATATATTATTATATATTCAATTTGCTATAGTTCACTGAATTATGTTTTCAGTTTAATTCATTGGGATTATTTACAAATATGACAAGAATATCAGTTTGGATAGGAAATGTCCTAAGGACACTATTTTTTTTTTGCCATTTCAGAAAAGAAAAACTATAAATTGGATTAATGCAAAGCTAGAAATGAATTAAATGTCAACCAGTAGGGAAAGAAAAATAGATCCAAATCTACGGATAGTCAAGCTATCCAAGACAAATGGTCAAGTAAAAAAGTAATGTAAAAATGCACATCAACATCAAAATGACATACCATTTCACACTCACTTAAAGGTCTACTATTAAAAAATTTTTAAAAACTACAAGTGTTGGAGATGATGCAGAGAAATAGGAATACTTATTTATTGTTGGTAAGAATGCAAATGATGCAGTCACTTTGGAAGACAGTTTGATGGTTCCTCAGAAATTTATGTGTACAATTATCATCAGACCCAACTATCCAATTTCTAAGTATATATCCAAAAGATTTGGACACAGAGACACAAATAGATATTTGCACACTAGTGTTCATATGGCATTAATCAAAACTGCCAAAAGATGGAAGCTATCCAATGTCCATGAATGGAAAGATGTGGTATATACATATGATGGAATATTATTCATCCATGAAAAGGAATGACATTCTGATACATATGACAACATGGATGAATGTTGAAGACATCATGTTGAGTGACATAAACCTGACATATAGGGAAAAAAATTGCATGACTTCACTGATACTAAATAATTAGAATAATCAAACTCATTGAGTCAAATATAGATTATAAATTACCAGGGGAAGAGGTGAGCATAGGGAATGAGAAATTAATGTTTCAATTGTTGGAGGTTTCTATTTGGGTTTATCAAATTTTTGGTAATAAATAGTGGTAATGGTAGCACAACATTGTGAATGTAATAACAGTTCTCAACTGTATATGTGAATGTGGTTCAAAGGAAGTTTTAGGTTGAATATATGTTACCAGAATAAAGTTTTTTAAAAAACCAAAATATAGGGCTGTAAAAGAGAAACAGTGAACCCTGTTATTCACTATGGACTATAGTTAAAATTACAATTATAAAAATATTTTTCCATGAATTTTAACAAATGTACAACATTGATACAAGGTGTTAATAATAGGGTGGTATATGTGCACTCTGTATTTCATGCATGATTTTTCTGTAAAAACATAATGTCTCTAATAAATAAAAAAATTAATCAATAAAACAGCATACACAATGTGATCACATATAAATTAAAAAGACAGATTGGTAATCAGACAAATGAACATAAATATCAAATTATATTCTTTAGCAATAATCTGTAAAAATTTACACTCACTTATTTACAGCAGTTATTTCTTTGGAAGAGAGGAGAATTTTAGTTGGGAAGAAGAAGGCAAAAGCTATTTCCCCTTTAGGGTTTGCCAACTTTTGCATTTGAATTTTTGTGTAAGATTGTTTTGGTATATTATTTCTATGCTTTTTGTAAGTACTTCAAAACAAATTATATATTTCAATGAAAAAAGATTATATGAGTTTTCCTAAATATTAACAAAATTAAAATAAAAAGACATTTTTAGCACTAATTGGTTGGGATTCCATTTCTTTTTTAAAAAAATATTTTACTCTAATATATAGGAATTTGATTTTTATTAATATCTTTGGGGATATATACAGAAGTCAAAATTGAATTTTATTTCTGCCTCAGAAATAATGCTTAGGAAGTAAACTTTATGAGATTTCAATGCTAAAAAATTGGATTTTCCCCTTATATTTGATTTTTGTTGAATGTAGAATTGTAGAAAAAAAATCATATATCTTTACAAAGTTTTGCATCCTGTGTCTGTGACATGAATGCAGAAAATCTAATGCCAATTACTTTATAGTTGTTTTTTCTCTCTAGAAGCTTTGTAACATTTTATGTACACTTAGTGTACTTTGTTTTCTGGATTGTAAATATTCAATTATTTCATGTGGCAGCACATATTTTATGTATTTTGTAGGATTATACATAAACATACTGTAATTGTTTTACAAATTTTATTATGCATTTTCTTCCCCAAATATATCTTTTTGCCAAGTCAGTTATTTCGTTCAAGTAGTTTGGTATTTTTTATGTATTTTTCTGTAGGTTTGATATCTTTGTTAATATTTTAAAATGTATGGCTGTGATGATTTTTCTAAGGGTTTTTTCCCCCATGTTTTCTTGTGTAGTGTTATATGGAAGTATAACTCTGTTTTTGCTATAGCTAATTTTCTCTGAATTTCTCCATATGAAAAGGATGTCAGGGTTAAAATTCAAGCAGTTCAACATTATGGTGAGGAGAATTCAAGAGCTTTAAGTTAAATTATTTTGTCATTCCACTTTGCATCCACACTGGTCAATGAAAGAGAAAGGAGGGGAGAATTGATGTCGGACCCTAAATGATATTTGTGAGCATATATTTTTGGCCATTTTCCTCATTATGAACCCCTTTCTTTTTATTACCCACTAATATACTTTCTAACTCAGAGTTAAAAAATTATATATCTGAGAATACCCCATTCCCCATTTTCCTTCGTTTCAAGAACTCCACACATATTCTTGACCTATGATCCCTAATATTTCTTATTCAACAATCACTTATATTGTGTTCTTTTCTAACATTTGCCAGCCTTCTCATTATCTTATTTTCTGAGTTAATTCATATCTGCTTTTTTTACAGTCAGGAAGGATGGGGGAGAAACGCTTGTGACAAACTGTCATACTGAACCAGAACTTAATTAGCATATTTAATAAAATAGTCTCCATTTCTCAACTTCATTTATTACAAAATCTAAATTTTTCATCCTTCCTCCGTTATACAATAACTTATTATAGTATTCTTCCATTGAATTTGCTTATGCTAATGTCATCAATAAACTTTTATTTGTTCTTTGTTTCCATGACTGTAATGAATCAATGATTTAGAGAGGAAACCCTGAGAAATGTTTTATACCTTAAGAAATTATTTCTTCTCTTGACTTTCCTTTATCGGTTTACTGTTTACCAAAATGAGATTAGAAGGGGAAAGGGAAGAAATATTAAGAAAGAAGGACAGTGCTGTCATCAGTATAACAATGTGAAACATCCTCTCAGAGAAACTCCCAAGAGATTGAATGAATAAAAGGACAAATCCCACTTACTTAAAATTCTGGAATATGGTAGACACCAGAGAAGGATTCCACAAATGCTGAATCAAAGAAAAAGAAAAATACCGGTAAGAAATTTTTGTCAAAGATTGCTGGTTCCCCTTTATGATTTCCCTCATCCCATGAATCTTTGGAGTCCCTCAGAGACACAGTGACTGGGAACCTTCCCATCACAGACAAAGGCATAGAGCTACTCACAGTGTGAATCAGAACCTCATGAATATCTAGTCAGAGAGTCCCAATTCCACAGAGACTCAGGACAGAAGACAAACTATTGATGTGTGCCATAAAAGGGATGCCTGGGGGGAAAGAACTTGCAGCTGGAAAGTGGTACACTCCCTCAATCCAATTTCCTGTTGGCTGGACCCCCTAAAAACAAAATGGACTTCTCTGGATTTACCCACCTTTCTGGATTGATATCTTCTGGCTCACATCTGTTTCCTTTCTAAATCATTGAACTGTTGTGCATTCCCAGAAATGAAAATGGGGCACTGAGTTATGGAGTGAATTTAACAGATCATAGGAACTGGAGAATAATTGTGGAAAAGTACAAGCAGAGAATATCAAAATTCCTAGAGAAGGAAGTGAAGAAAGGTAGCTTTCTCCTGGAGTTGAAGCAATTTTACAAAAAGT
>JAQZBX010110679.1:0-10354 GCA_029593785.1 Cabassous unicinctus
GAAAACCAGAAGAAACCAAGTCAGAGTGTCAGGCAGAACTTATACCCTGATCCTCTGCAATGGTGGTATCCACCCAATAACATGTCCATAACTAGGTTGATTATTGTCCCTGCCATTGCCTCTCAGGCTAGGCACATTCTGTGACACACTGCCAATGGTGGGACTCAGAAAAAGTGACAGGATAAGGACCCCAAATAGCAAATCAGAGGCAGTGTGGTTCCATACTGGGACAGAACCTAAAATCATCCATTCTCCACCCTGATTCATAGTTCATCAAGTGACAGTGGTGTGCTAAGTAACGTGGCTATAAAAAATGAATACCACTGTTTATAATAAATTACTTATTTTTTCTTAAGCAACAGGAATTTATGCCAGACATCCCAGCTGCTGCAGTGGACCTCCAAGTCTGCTTAGAATAACACCCCAATAGAGAAGGCAGTGGCCACAAGGCACAAGGTGATCAGGCCCAGCAGTGCCCATCTCTCTGTCAGATGGACCAGAGGCATAGCCTCTCAACACCTACCCACCATACAGGTCCTAAGGAGGCATGCCTCCCCTTGGCTTCCAACACCCACCAGGATAGTTATCCTTAGTGGGTTCTTCCCTCAGGTTCTTGACACTACCCCACCCTGTCTATTCTTCCTCAGTCCCTGGAAGTCCACCGATCCCATCAAAATACCATGCACTACACCATCACCAGCCCATGCCAGTCCCTGCCCAACCTTTCAAGTGGAACCACCAGCTTCCCTGCCATCCTGCACAGGGGGAAGGTGCCCAGCCTTTCTAGCCATTCCTTGGAAGCCCCCTGCCACCAAGCCTGGCCAAGGCCCCATCTTCCTAGCATGCTTGAACCAACACACTAAGGAGGAAGCCTGAGGACTTGTTTTCCACCCACACACAAGAATATCTCTCATCTAGTGAGGTAGGTCCAGGCATCTAGGGAGCCCTGACCTGGCTTTCCTCTCCCCTCCCCTTCCATTGTGTCCACCCATTCCACCCATCATCCTCCCACCCATGAGGCTGTGGCATTTCTACTACTGGTTGCCCTTGGATGAAGACAGCCCAGATCCCTTGCCAGGCTCCATCCTAGTCCCTTGAAGCACAACTGGGAACCACCTAAGACAGTTAGCCAAAATTTGCTGAAGGCTGGGCCTGCAGGAGCCCTGGGTACCAAGGTCCTGCCTGGCTTAACTTTGTGATTTAATGAAGCACACACTGTCATTGGGTTATCCTCTCAGTTCAGCAGTCTGGACCAAATTGTGGCTCAGATCAGCTCCACTATCATGGGAAAACTCAGCCAGAAGTCCCAGTGGAGACTTGGGGATCATGGACTTGAAGATAGGCCATCTGAAAGTATTATCACCTGGGAGGAGATTCTCTCTGAGATAGGAACTTGGATGTCTTTGGACCCACAGATCACAGGAGGTCTGGGATGAGAGGTGGGCTCTGGGGTTTCCCTGCAAATCCCCATGTGGCTGAGGCTGCCTGAGGCAGTGGGCACAGCCTCCTCTCCCACCTCCTCTTCCTTTGCCATCTGAGGGCAGTCTTCCTCTGTGGGCTCTTGAGGCTTAGAGCTAAGCCCTTAAACATATAAATCTACTTGTTCACCCTGGCAATGTCTTTCAAAAGAGTGAGGGAATCATTGCCAGAAAAGAGAGCTTCTGTCACAAATTACTGCAATACAGTGTCATATCTCTCACCCCCTGTCAAACTTGTCAAAGAGCAAACATGTCACTGGACTTGTCTTTCTGACCATTTGAAAGTCAGACAGGAAAACACCACACATGGAGAACAAATACATGAGCATTCCAAATCTTTCCTTTGGGGGATGTACCATGGCTACGTGAAGTTTGGTGATCTGAATAACCAATCTCAGAATTCCTGGCCTGTCTCTGGTGTAATGTATATGTGGCCTACTGCCTCAGCTTCTCCAAAATCTGTGAGATATACCCTGAATACAGGATATTTGGGTCACTAGGAAGAGGCACTCCTCATGGTAAACACAAATATCTCCATGTATAGGGTAACTGCTGTGAATTGTGTTTGTGACATGTAATGGGGACAGACCAAAAGACAAAAATTTTTGTTTGGAATTCTAGCCAAGCACCATTCCTTGCAGATGATGATCTCTCCCAGTGATCGTGACAGAAACTTCATGGAAGAATATCCAACTTCTTTTGTTCCAAATGCATGCTCAGAGTAAGTTCAGAGCTTTTTGGGGGGTCTTTAAGTGGACTTGACATCAGGTAGTAATGACCTGAGCATAAGTGAGAACTCCCTTCTTCCCAAAGATCTTTATCTGCACTTTGGTGTACAGATATATCTCTTAAGAGTCTATTTAAGCTGGGAACACTCTTCTAAAGTTGATCTATTTAAGATGGTAAGGACGGATAAATAAAAATTGCTAGACAAAGCATTGGCTATTTTTTTTTTCTCTAAACACCAGATAGAAAATAGTCTAGACTTTGTTAGTATGGTTAGTCTCTTTGCCATACAGTCTTTCTTTCATTAGGAAGTCTTTACAAATACATAAATCATTCTAAGCTTGTCGTTAGTTAAAAAGAAAAACAAAAACAAAAAGGAAGATGTCAGGGAACTATGATGCAAGGTGACATAACAGAAAGAAAATAAAATGCCCTGAAAGAAAATAAAATACCCATTTTCTTCCTTTCCTTACTTCTCCCTGAAAGCTAAATTGCACTGTGTAAAACTTCATGTTAAAATGACAACTCTGGTGCTCTAGAAATGTCTGTGTGAAATCCTGAAACTGGCCTGGTTGAGATTGGCTCCCTCTGATAGGCTTCTGCCCTCTACTTAGGATCAAAATCCATGGTCCCTCTTTGCCAGATCTCCTTTCTTATTTTCCTATGAGGCAAAGTCAATGTAATGAGAGCATTGGAGCTGCTAGATTCACATCCCAGACTGGCAACAGCTAGGAATTTAAACACACTAGCCTCAGTTTCTAAGGGGTAAAATGAATCTATGAGACTCTTCTTTATCCAGATTTCCCAATCTTCCAAGTACCCACCTAAGGAGTTGGCTTAGAAAATATAACTATTAAACTGATACCTGAAGCAATTAATATTCTTAGTTTACCTTTTGCTACAAGCCAGGTTTTCCTAGGGAAAAAGCAGGCCCATCCTTGGGGTCTTCCCCAAAAGAGACAGGGCAAAAACATCAAGCTCTTGCTCTTCTTTACTGTTCACGTCCCCCTTTCATCCTCATCAAGATATTTTGCCTTCTCTAATTTTCTTCTTTTCCTTTTCTTTCGGCAACTCTTGCTCACAGTCTGAACTGTTACTGTAGTATCAGGAGTCATGGCCAGAGCCAGAGAGTTAAGTCACTTCCTCCAACCTTGAGGATATAATTTCTAGGCTTCTACAAAGGCATATCTGCATAATCGGTATCAAATTCCCAAGCAGACAATTAATGTCACTGCTGTATTCTCAGAATGGAGCCTGGGAAGGTGAGGCTGACACCCAAAGGCTTTGTGCCCCTCTCCTGAACTGCCAAGGACCTGTCAAGATCTGCTGCCCCCTAACTTCCTTGCTCCTAGTGCTTCCCACTCCTGTACTGCCATAGCCCCAGATGCAGACAAACCCTTACTTGCCAAGGCCCAATAATCTCTGAGAGGCCTTTGGACCCCATCAATGGAGGTGCATGGCAGCAGTGCAGGGGTACCTGTACTACCCAAACACCAACCACCACAGAGTGCCAAGGTGCCTAATGAAAGTACATGGTGGGATTGACCCAGCACACTCACCCAGAACACCAGCTTTTCTGAGTCATGTGAATTTGAATCTGGACAGCACCCAGTGTGAAATTCTGGCTTAGACCATAGAAGGGAGGGGCCTTATCAGAGAAGATGACCAGAAATTCTGCAAACCTGATTCTGGAACAATCCAGTGTGGAGGCAAAGGTAAAGGGCTGGCAGCTCAAGTTGGGAGGCCAGGGTGTGCCCAAATATGGCCATGTCTTCAATCTCAGGTCTGGGTCTGAGATCTGAGCCTCTGCCCATGGGATCCTCAAAAGCCACAAAGGGAGGAGGACAAGGGGAGGCAGGGGGTCTGACCCTTACATGTGGGTTCAGGCCGAGGTGGAAAGTGGAGTCAACTGAACAGTGCCTAGAAGCTCCTGTGTCTGCCAGTGGCAGCAAGAGGGTGTGGGAAGTGCCAGGAGATGGAGCATTGTGGCTGGGCCTGGCCAAGAAAGAGGTCTATCCTGGCTGCCTTGTACAGTGTCCCCACAGCTTGACCAGGCCCAGGGAGTCTGTCTCTTGTTTCCTGCACTATTGGAGTTCAAAGCTTCTTACCCTACCTCCGACAATCAGTGGACTCTCCCCTCAGGATCAGCAGGACCCCTCACTGACCCCACCCTGACTCAAGTCCTTCATTCTTCCTACCCATTGTCACTTGCATGAAAAGCCACAGTACTGAATGTCTCTTTAGATTGACACTTTCTTTCTTTCTCAGGGCACCTTCTGACCTTGTAGACACTCCTGCTCTGTGATGGGGATGAGGTGGGGGACAAATTCCAAGGATGGAGAGGTGGATCTCAGCCTTCAGGCTCAACAAAAGGTGGCAGAGGTGGGTGGAGGTAGTAGTTTGCCTGCCCACTGGGCTGTGCTGGGGCTGGGATGGCAAGGGGTTTCTGAGGGAAATTAAATTAAAAAATCCAGCTCCATCCTTTAAGTCCCCTTCCTCTAGGAGGTTTCCTAAAACTCCTGAGAGACACAGCCCCTAGGAGGAAGGGTCAGCCTTTAGGATAATTTCAGGTCACTGCTGTGGTCCAGTGGAGCTTGTCCATTACTTTCCATCCACACCCACCCCTCCAACACACACACAGAACTCCAGGCTTTATTCATACCCTGTGGCAGCATTTCTGTCAGAATTCTGTCAGAATTGTAGACAGGACTCCCAGGTGGTGAGGGCACAATCAGCTAAAATTAGCACTCTAGGTGTGTCGAGGAGCCCTTCAAGACTGCCAGAAAGTTGGGGTCTTAGCCAGAAGGGCAATGAGTACTGGAGGGCAAAAAACCACCAGCTCATGTGGGCCACAGGACTCCTTGGGGTAATTAAGATCCCACGTCATATCCATGCAGACCTGGTATGCCCACATTTCAGTGCTGACCCAATATCCATGTGCACACCCTCTACTCAGCCCTTTGATTTCTACTTCTTCTCAAATTCAGGGAAAATTTTTTAACTTCTTTCTTTTCATTCCTCCTTATTGTTTGCATCACTGTCTGCTCTATATCCATTCACTGTGTGCTCTTTCTGTGTCTGCTTGTCTTTTTCCTTCTTGTCTTTCTATTTAGCAGGAACTGAGAAGTGATCCCAGAACTTCCAGGGTGAGAGAGAGGCACACAATTGTTTGAGCCACCTCATCTCCTTTGTCTGCTGCATCTCTCAGTCTCCATCTGCATCTCCCTTTGATGCATCATCTTACTGCACCATCTCTCCATGACATGGGCTGTCATCTCTCCATGGCAGTGGCCATCAGCGCTCCACAGTGTGGGCCAGCTTGACTTCACCAAGAGGCCCTGGGAATTGAACCCAGGGCCTCCCATATGGTATACAGAATCCCAATCACTTGTGTCACATCCACTTCCCTGGGAAAATTTTACTTCTGTCAAGTTATTCTTTCATTAAAATTCTCCCATTTCAAACACTGGCAACTGTGAATATTGAGTCAGGGAGATGGATGGGGGAAATAGGAAGAGATGTTTGATCCCTGAGGTCAAATTCTTCCGTGCCGAACATTTCTGTTTTATTGAGTTTTAAGCTTGGGCTGTGTCTGCTTTATGTTGCACCTAGCAATAACAACTGCTGTGATACTTCTGACTGATACCATAGAAATAGAGTAACATAAAAGGATACTTTGAAAAACAGTATACCAACAAAATGGATAATTTAGAGGAAAGGGACAAATTCCTAGAAACACACAAACAGTCTACATTAATGAAAGAAGAAATTGATGAACACAACAGAACAATCACAAATAATGAGATTGAATTAGTCATCAAAAACCTCCCAGCTAAGAAGATACCAGGACCATATAGCTGCACAGGTGAAATGTACCAAACAGAATGGAAAGAACAACACCAATCCTGCTTAAGTTCTTCTAAAAAATAAATGTGGAAGGAACATTGCCTAACTCATTCTATGCTGGCAGCATCACCCTAATACTGAAGCCAAACAAAGAAGCCACAAGAAAGGAAAATAATAAAAATTATAAACTAATGAACCTAGATGCTAAATTCCTCAACAAAATACTTGCTAATTGTATTCAACAACACATCAAATGAATTATATAGCATGATCAAGTAGGTTTCATCCTTGGTATGCAAGGATGGTTCAACCAAAGAAAATCAATGTAATACACCACCTAAAAAGAATGAAGGAAATAAACCACATGATCCTCTACATAGATACAGTAAAAGCATTAAAAAACAATACAGCACACTTTCCTGATGAGAATACTTTAAATGATAGGAAAAGAATGAAACTTCCTCATGATGATAAAGGATATATATGAAAAATCCACAGGTAACATCATATTCAATGGTGAAATCTTAAAAGCTTTCCCTCTAAGACCTGGAAGAAGACAATGAATCCCACTGTCACCTCTTTTATTTAACATGTGTTAGAAGTACCTGCTCAAGCACTTACATAAGTAAAAGATAAAAAAGACATCCAAATTGGAAAAGAAAAAGAAAAATTTCACTATTTGCAGATGAGTTGATCCAGTACATAGAAAACCATGAGAAATCTACAACAAAGTTTCTAGAGCTTATAAATGAGGTCAGTAAAGTGGCAGGGTATAAGATCAATGAGCAAAAATTAGTAGTCTTTCAGTACACCAATAATGAGTGATAAGAGGAAGAAATCAAGAAAAAAATCCAATTTACAATAGCAACTAAAGGAATCAATTTTCTAGGAATAAACTTAACTAAAGATGTAAAGGACTTATATGCAGAAAATTACACAAAACTGTTAAAGGAAATCAAAGAAGAACTAAACAAATGGAAGAATATTCCCTGTTCATGGAAAGAAAAACTAAACAACATTGAAATGTCTATCTGACCCAAACTGATTTACAGATTTAAAGAATTCCCAATAAAAATTACTGCAGTATTTTTTGCTGAATTGGAAAAGCTAACTACAAAATTTATTTGGAAGGCATAGGGCCCCAAATAGTGAAAGACATATTGAAAAAAAAATACAAAATGGGAGGAATCACATTATCTGATTGTAAAACATACTAAAGTGGTACAGTGGTCAAAACTGCATGGTACTGGCACAAGGATAGACATACTGGCCAATGAAACTAAATTGATAGTTCTGATATAGATCCTCACATATACAGTCACTTGATATTTGACAAGGCCACCAAGGCAATTCAACTGGGAGAGAATGGCCTCTTCAACAAATGTTGCTTGGAGAACTGCATATCCATATCCAAAAGAATGAGAAATGAACATCCTGTCACACATTATACAAAAATTAACTCAAGATGGTCAAATATCTAAATATAAAAGCCAAGACTATTAAGACCTTGGAAGATAATGTAGGAATGCATCTAAATGATCTTGTATTAGGAAATGGTTTCATGAACATTACACCCAAAGGATGAGAAATGAAAGAAAAAAATAGATAAATGGGACCTCCTCAAAATTAAAAACTTTTGTGCCTCAAAGAAATTTGTCAAGAAAGTTAAAAGGCAGCCTACTCAATGGGAGAAAATACTTGGTAAGCATGTATCTGACAGACACCTAATATCCAGCATATATAAAGAAATCCTACACTTCAAAAATAAAAAGGCAAACAACCCAATTGAAAAATGGGCGAGTGATTTGAATAAACTGTTCTCCATAGAAGAAATTCAAATGGCTAAAAAACACATGAAAAGATGTTCAACATCCCTAGCTATTAGGGAAATGCAAATCAAAACTACAATGAGATATCCTCTTCCTCCCAACAGACTGGTGGCTATTGTTTAAAAAGATGACTGCAAGTGTAGGAGAGGATGTGAGGGAATGGGGACCCTAATGCACTCTTTGTGGAAATGCAGAATGATGCAGCCATTGTGGAGGACAGTTTGGCAGTTCCTCAGGAAGCTAACCATAAAACAGGCATAAAATCCTGCAATCCCACTACTGGGTATATACACTGAAGAATAGAAAGCAGGGAAATGAATAGATATATGCTCACCAAAGTTCATAGCAGCATTATTCACTATTGCCAAAATTTGGAAGGAGCCCAAATGTTCTTCAGCAGATGAATTGATAAGGAAACTCTGGTACATACACACAATGTAATATTATTCAGTTGTAAGAAAGAATGCAGTAGTAACACATGGGATAACATTGATGAATCTTGAAGACCTTAGGTTGAGTGAAGCAAGCCAAGCACTGAAGGGCAAATGTTATATGATCTCACTGATATTAATTAAGCAAACTGAGCTGACTCACAAGCTAGAGTCTGGAAGATATGCTTACAGGTGACAGAAAGGGAGTAGAGGATTGTGAGCCAAAGCCCATATGGGCAAAATCTATGATAAACCAGAAGGGTGTAGTTATGCAGGGGATGGGTGTGACAGTGGTGCCATGATGCTATTGGGTTGGGTGGTGCTCATCTCTGAGGAAGTAGGGTAAGGTTGAGGGTTGGTCTGTCCATGGCACTCGGGATAGAGTCAGGGGAGGGAGCAGATGAATTCTAGGGATTTTCAGTTATGTGGTTGAAACTACAACATTGGGACTGTTCTCTTGGCAAATATGATAGGGGAGGGCTACTGATTTAGGGTGTTTGATTTGGGGGACATGCAGGACAGGGTGTACCTGGGGCAGGCTTCTAGGGAGTGCATGAGTGTTTATCTTGTCATAGTGCATTGTATCAGTGGGTGGGGCAAACACAATAATGGGAAAGGTGTTGGGCTCCCATCCTGGGGAGTCCTGCTATGTTCTCAAATAAAAGGGTGGAAGTGTCTCAAGAGAATAGGCATGGGGGAGGACAGGCCAGGATGATAAGCCCTCAACATTGTTGCAAGTAATTATGAATCTTATACTTCATGGAGTGAAGCTTGGTGGTTTTCATGGGTCCCAAGAAAGGAGAGGAGAGGAATAGAATAGATGGAATATGGGGCACATTGGGGTGTGTTTGAGTTGTTCTATATGATCTTGCAATGATGGATACAGGCCATTTTATATTTCATTAAAATTTATAAAATTGTATGGTCCAAAATGTAAACCATAATGTAAACCATTGAGCATGGTTAGTAGCAATGCTTCAATATTTTTGCATCAATTTTAAGAAAAGTACCATCCACATGTAAAATGTTATTAATAGGGGAAATGGGAAAAGGAGGAAGATGTTGAGTATATGGGAATCACATATATTCTGTACATAAATTTTTTTGTTACCTAAAGCTTCTTTGAAGAGAAAATGGAAAAAAAAAAACAAAGACACTGAGGGAATAAATGGAAGAAAATGTCACTGTACATACAAGACAACATATCTTTCAGTGATGAAAGACATAAAGTCAAAAATATTTTTAAATTTATTTTTTATTATTTCAAATTTTTAAAATTTTTTGAATTTTATTTGTTACTTTTAAAACTGTCATTATTATTCTTTTTCTTATTTTTTTGGTTATTTTGTTGGCTTCATTTTTTAGCAAATTTTGAATCACAGGATTATGACTGTGGCAGAGGAGGATCCTTGTTGTGGGGTGTCAGTGATGGTGGATGCATGGGAGGATGTTCACCTAGGGCATATCTATAAAGCATATGAAAGTGTTCAAGTTTTCATGGGGCATTGACAAGATGGGTGGAGATTCACACAATAACCAAAGGAATACTAAATTTTCATCCTGGGGAACTCTGTAGCATTCTCTAATGGGTGAGCAAGAATCCCCAAAGTACAAGGTCAGTGACTAGTAAAGGAAGATGGATCATTGATGGGCCCTTGATATTAATAACTGTACTTATGAACCTTTTCTGTTGAAAGTGAAAGTTGCCTATTATTAGATGCTGCCTAAGAGTTACTTCATGAGATCCCCCTTGTTGCTAAAATGTGGCCTCTCCCTAGCTCAAACTCAGCATATAAATGCATTATATTCCCCCCAGTGTGGGCCATGACTCCTGGGGATGTGCCTCCCTGACACCAAGGGGTTCCTACTAAGCACCTACTGACAATGCAACTGGGAAAAGACCTTGACTGAAAGGTGGAATGGGAGAGACAAATGAGTTTATATGGCTAAGAGATTCAAAGTGAGTCAGAAGGTTATTTTAGATTTTATGTTTATGTAAATCTCAGCAGAATCTCTTTGACTACCACAGTAAATTTTGCCTCAA
>JAQZBX010110680.1:0-10349 GCA_029593785.1 Cabassous unicinctus
GGTGATGATAGAGATGGTGATGGTGGTGGTGATGATGGTGGTTATGGGGGCAGTGATGGTGGTTGTGGTGACAGTGGTGGTGGTGGTAGTGGTAGTGGTGGTAGAGGTGGTGGTAGTAGTGATGGTGATGGTAATGATGGTGATGGTGGTGATGGTGGTGGTGGTGGTGATGATGGTGGTTATGGGGGTGGTGGTGGTGGTAGAGGTGGTGGTGGAGATGATGATGGTGGTGGTAGTGATGGTGGTGATGACAGAGATGGTGATGGTGGTGGTGGTGGTGGTGATGGCAGTGGTGATGATGGTGATGGTGCTAATGGTGGTGATGATGGTAGTTATGGGGATGGTGATGGTGTTGGTGGTGATGGTGGAGATGGTGATGATGATGATGGTGGCGGTGGTGGTGGTGGTGGAGATGGTGGTGATGGTGGTGATGATGGTGGTGATGATGGTGGTTATGGGGGTGGTGGGGGTGGTGGTGGTGGTGGTGGTGGCGGCGGCGGCGGCGGCAGTAGTGGTCCTCTCTTCAGTGCAGAGGTGGCCAGGTCTAGTTGGCAGAACCTATATCCACCAGCCAAAGACCACCAGGAACAACCTCCAGTGGAGCAACACTGGGGTTAATGGCACTTATTGCCCCAAGCTGCACACCACGAGCAACCATAAGGTGTCTCAGGTGGTGCTGGGGGGGACCTGTTACAGGATTTGGACTTTCGTTAGTTGATTTGGGGGCGGTTGTTTTGGATCGGGGCTCAGAACGTTGAAATGGGAGATGACTGGTGTCAGTACTTCTTATCTAAGAGCAGTGATGGAGTGAAGCTAAAGCTGTGACTGACAAAGCAGCAGCAGCCACCTTATGACCTGAGAGAGAGGGATGTGCGGCCGTTTTTGTGGTTTGAACAGCGTTCTTGATTTTGTCTGTGTTCAAACATGATTACAGAGTGGTCTTATTTATGTTTCTCTCCGTCCCGGGCACAGGGTGACCTTGTTCGATGTTGGTGTTCAGTGATACTGTGTTTGTTCAACAAGGGAGCTCCATGGCCACGCTGTGAGCGTCCAGCCAGCTCCCAGCTGACAGCTGCCGGGGCTCGTTTTTTTTCTGTTTCTCACCATCAGCCCCTAGAATGCTTGCTCTGGTCCGTTGCTCCCCAAGCACCTCTCTGGTTCTCACTGGGCTTCCCACACGTGGGGCCTGCGGGGGACAGCTGGAGCCAAGCTGATCTGACTGCTCCAATCCTCTTGATGATGTCCAGCCAGACCCACGCGACACTGCCACTTCCTAGGCTGAACGCATCCTGAGATCTGCAATTCCACACAAGTGAACCTAAGTATTTCTCACTGTAGGCTAATAAATGGCCCTCCTGGAGGCCATGACCTTCTCCTGGGAGCCCAGGATGAGAGGGAGAACTGTGTGTCTATCCGAGGGCAATGTGAGGTTCCTGGTCCTTTAAGGCAGAGAGTTTAACCTGAAACAACACTCAAAATTATCAAGGTAATAGGAGGCCCTTGAGAGGCCACCAGATTTTCCCCTGGTGACACTCCAGTTTATCAGAGGGAAATCTGCCCCCATATCAGCTTCGGCTATATCAGCGAGTCAATTAACTCACCAGTCTGTAAAATGAGTAAAGTGTGACCTTCCCCAGGTACAGGCGCTGCCCACTCTACCCCAGGTACGTGAAGAGAAAGCAGATGAGAAAACTGGAGGGACAACTACCTGGGGTGAGGGACTGACAGAGGCTGAGCCGCCCAGGGCAGCTTGAGCTAATTTGAGGCAGGCCGACTCCCGGGATCACGGGTTCCTGCCACCAGTTCCCGCTGTCCGACCTTGGTAAAATTCTAGTGGGGGTTGCCGCTCTGATGCTTTTACCTGCCAGGAGTCACAGAGCTCAAGAGCGGGTTAGCTCAGGTGCACTGAGCCACCTGCACCTCGAATGCTGCCATTCCAAGGGCGATGGCGGAGGCTGAGAGAAGGAAGACAGGGATGCCGGGTTTTTCCAGGCTGAGCCTGCCAGCCGGGAAACTGCTGGTCTGGGCAGTTTCTAGTTATCTCCAGGAATGTTGGAGCAACTGCTGGAAGAAGCGGGGTTGGCATGTGGCTTTCTGGATGCAGGTTTTCAGAGAGGAATGTATAACCTCCCTATGGCTGCTGTAACAAATTTCTACAATCTGTGTGGCTTAAAACAACGGTTCTGGAGACCAGAAGTCTGAAATGAAGGTTTCGGCAGGACCTTGCTCCTCTAGAGGTTCAGGGGCAGAATCCATTCCATGCCTCTCTGAGCTTCCGGGGGCAAATCTTGCCATACCTTGGCTTATCGTCACATTGCTCCAATCTCTGCCTCCTTTGTCACATGGCCTCCTCCTCTCCTTTGTATCTTCCCCTCTTCTATCCCTCTCAAACAGCCCTCTGCCTTTCTCTTACAAGGACACTTCTCATTGGACTTAGGGTCCAGCTGGATAATCCAGGCTGGCCTCATCTCAAGATCCTCAACTGGAGAGAAGATTGTGGGAAGATGGCAGACTAGGAAGCTCCAGGAATCAGTCTCTCCACCAGAACGACGAATGAACTGGCAGAAAATTTCTGAATTAACCATTTTGGAACTCTAGAGCCTAGTGGAACAATGCAGCATCCAGGGAAGGGCTGGATGAGAGGCTGGCAAATTGGGATAATGTCAGTGAATTTCACTCTCTGTGCAGGGGCTGCCATCCCCCATCCTCCAATGGATTGACAGGCAGCAGTGAGGACTGCAGCCTGGGCTCCTGGCGCAGCTTGCAAGTGCCAGGGTGGGCTAAAAGGACCTAGTCCTCCAAAATCCAGGGGTGTGTGGTCTGATCACTGATGACTGCTTTTGATCAGCCACTTCAGATGCCTGGAGGGCCAGCTTTGAGGGTGGCCACTGTCCCCAACCCCGAGGCAAAAGCAGCAGAGGAGTCTTAAAGAGGCAATACCTTTTTTTTTTCTTTTCCCTCTTTTCTCTTTCTTTCCACATTTGGGAGCAAAAACTGTTTGGAAAAGTCACAAATTGATGACTCCAGCCCTCAACAATAGCAGCAAACTAGCAATTCCAAAGGAGTGGGGGAACTAGATTCCCACTGCTATGACAAGGCAATACTCGGAATTCTAAATATACATGTTAGACGAAGAACCAGGGAAGTAGGGCCCATCACAGGCGGAGAAAAGGATTCTGACAGAAGCCATCCCTGAAGAAGCTCGTACACTGGAACTTTAAGTCAAAGGTTTTAAATCAACTGTCTTAAGTATGTTTAATGAGCTAAAGGAATTCATATACAAAGAACTAAAGCAGATTAGTAAAATGCTGCCTGAACAAAATACAGAGATAGAAATTACGAAAAAGAACCAAACAAATTTTGGAGCTGCAATGTACAGTAATTGAGAAGGAAAAAAAAATGCAGTAGACAGATTCAACAGCAGATCTGAACAGGCAGAAGACAGGATCAGTGAACAAAGCTATTCAGCATGAGGAGCAGAAATCAAAAATAAGGGAGAAAAATGAACAGGGCCTGAGGCACCTGTGGGAGACCATCAAGCATACCAACCTATGCACCATTGGGAGGACAAGAGAGAAAGAGAGAAAGGAGCAGAAAAAGCATTTGCAGAAATAATAGCCAAAAGCTTCCCAAATCTGAGGAGAGATGACTATGCATATCAGGAAGCTCAACAAACCCTGCGCAGAATAGATGCTCAGAGATCCACACCAAGACACGTTATAGCAAAACTGTCAGAATGACAAAGACAGAGAGAGGATTTTGAAACCAGCAAGAGAGAAATGACTTGTCACTTACAAGGGATCCTCAGAAAGGTTAACAGTGATGTCTTAGGAACCATGGAGGCCAGAAGACAGCAGGGTGACATATTTAAAGTCTTTAACGAAAAAAAATTGTCAGCCAAGACATCTATATCTGGCAAAATTATCTTTCAATAATGAATGGGAAATGAAGACATTCATACATAAACAGAAGTTGAAAGAGTTCATTACCAGAAGACCTACCCTACAAGAAATGTTAGACAGTAACTTGAAGTCATAAGAAGAAACAACATTGAAAGGTAACTACATATAAATCCTGTCTGATTGTACTTTTTGTTTGTAACTGCTTTTCCCCACCCCATATAACTTAAGAGGCAAATGCATAAAAAAATTAAATCTATGTTAATGTGCATACATTGTATAAAGATGTAATCTGAGATAATAACAATATAAAGGAGACAGGGATATATAGGAGTAGAGAGTATGTATACTACTGAAACTAGGTTTGTACTAGTTGAACTAGGTTATTAATAGTTTAATATGTAATTACAAAGATAACCACTAAGAAAATAAATTTAAAATATAGAGAAAATGAAAGAAAAAAGACTCAAAATGGCATGCAACAACAAAAAAGCAACTAAATATAAGAAAAGGCAGTAATGGAGTAATTGAAGGACAGAAAACATACAAGACACACAGAAAAAAAATAGCTAAATGGCAGAAGTAAATCTTTCCTTCTCAGTTTTTACCTTAAATGTCAATGGATTAAATTCCCCTATTAAAAGGCAGAGATTGGCATATTGGTTTAAAACACATAATCTACAAATATGCTGCCTATGAGAGACTCAGTTTAGGTACAAATACACAAACAGGTTGAAGGTAAAGGGGAAGAAAAAGCTATTCCATGCATACAGTGATCAAAAGAGAGCCACAGTAGTTATATTATTGTCAGATAAAATAGAGTTTAAATAAAAAAAATTATGAGACAAAGAAGGATATTACATATTGATAAAAATCCCAATCCAGCAAAAAGATGCAAATGGTTACAAACACATGTGCACCTCACAACAGAGTCTCAAAATATATGAAGCAAAAATTGACAGAATTGAAGGGAACAATAGTTCTGCAATAGTATTTGGAGACTTCAATAAGGCACTTTCAATAACTGACAGAAAATCAACAAGGAAACAGAGGGCTTGAACACAGAGAGAACACGCCACCCTCCAGCAGCGGAATATACATTTTTCTCCACTGCACACGGAACACGTTCCAGGAGAAACCGTATGTTAGGCCACAGATCAAATATTAATAAAGTTTAAAATATTGAAATCACACAATGTATCTTCTTGGACCATGAAATGTCCATTAACAGAAAATGAATAACAGCAGGAAAATTGGAAAATTTACAGACATGTGGAAGGTAAACTGCACACTATTAAACAACCAATCACAAGAGAAATTAGGAAATACCTTGAGACAAATGAAAATGAAAACCCAACATACCAAAACTTATGAGGTGCAGCAAAGGCAGTGCTCGGGGGGAACTTATAACTCTAAATGCCTACATTATAAAAGAAGAAATGTCACAAACCAGTCATCTAACTGCACATCTAAGAAACGAGAGCAAGAAGAACGAGCTAAACCCGAAGTTAGGAGGAGGAAGGAAACAGTAAATACCAGAGCAGAGATAAACGAAATAGAGAGTAGAAAAACAACAGAGAGAATCAACAAGACCAAAAGTTGGTTTCTTGAAATGAGAAATAAAATTGACAAACCTTTAGCCAGACTGACAAAGAAAAAGAGAGACAGGGCACAAAGAACTAAAACCAGGAATGAACCGGGAGGCTTTAATGCTGATCTTGCAGAAATAGAAAGGATTATAAGAGTGTACTGTGAACAATTATATGCCAACAAATTAGAAAACCTAGATGGAATGAACAAATCCTAGAAACATATAAATTACCTAATCTGATGCAGGAAGCAAAAGAAAATCTCAACAGACCTATAAGAAGTAAAGAGAATGAATCTGTAATGAAAAACCTCCCAACAAAGAAAATTCCAGGATTGGATAGTTTCACTGCTGAATTCTACCAAACATATAAAGAAGAATTAACACTAATCCTTCTCAAATTTTTCTGAAAAACAGAAGAGGGATGATTTCCTTACTCATTCTATAAGCCTTACTCTAATACCAAAGCCAGATAAAAACAGCACAAGCAAAGAAAATTACAGACCACTATCCCTTCTGAATATAGATGCAAAAATTCTCAATAAAATACTGGCAAATTAAATCCAACAGTATATTAAAAGGATTATTTACCATGGCCAAGTGTGATTTATTCCAGCAATGCAAGGAATATACATAAGAAAACCAATCAATATAACACACCACATTAATAGAATAAAGGGAAAAAGCCCATGTGATCATCTCAATTGACGCAGAAAAGGCATTTGACAAAATCCAAGATCCTTTCATGATTTAAAAAAAACAAAACAGTCTAAAATCTAGGAACAGAAGTGAAATTTCTCAACATGATAAAGGACATTTATGAAAAACCTCAGCAAATATCATTCTTAATGGTGAAATAATGAAAGCTTTCTCCCTGAGATCAGGAGTAGGACAAGGATGCCCACTGTCACCACTGTTATTCAACATTGTACTGGAAGTTCTAGCCAAAGCAATCGGGCAAGAGAAAGAAATAACAGGCATACAAATCGGAAAGGAAGAAATCATATTATCCCTATTTGCGGATGACATTATCCTATAAATACAAAATTCCAAAGAATCTACAAGAAATATATGGGAACTAATAAATTCAGGAAAATTGCGGGATACAGGCTAAACATACAGAAGTCAGTTGTGTTTCTTTACACTGGTAATTAAGACTCTGAAATGGAAATCAAGAAAATTCCATTTACAACAGCAGCTAAAAGAATAAAAGACCTAGGAACAAATTTAACCAAGGAGGTGAAAGACATATGCCAAAAACTACAAAACCCTGCTGAAAGAAATTCAAGACTGAAATAAATAAAAAGACACCCCGTGTTCATGACCTGGAAGACTTAATATTGGTAAGATGTCAATACCACCTAAAACGACCTACAAATTCAGTGCAATCCCTATAAAAATTCCAGCAGCCTTTTTTGCAGAAATGGAAAAGCTGATTCTCAAATTCGTATGAAAATGCAAGAGGCCCCAAATACAAAAACAATCTTGACAAAGAAGAACAAAGTTGGAGGAGTCCCACTCCCTGATTTCAAAACGTACTACAAAGCTACAGTAATTAAAACAGTGTGGTCCTCGTATAAGGGTAGACGTACAGACCACTGGAACAGAATTGAGGGTCCAGAGATAAATCCACACGTCTCTGGCCAGACGATTTTCAACAAGGCTGCCAAGTCCATTCGGTGGTGAAGGAATAGTCTCTTCAACAAATGGCGCTGGGAGAAGCGGAACTCCATCTGCAAAAGAGTAACGTGGAGCCTGCTTCTCACCACGTGCAAAATTAATTCCAAACGGACCATCGGCCTAAATGTAAGAGCTAATACTATAAAGCTTTCACGAGAAAACATGGCGAAATGGCTTCAGGACCTTGAAGTCACACAGCAGCCAATGTAATTAAAGTCAATGAATTGTCCACTCAAAACGGCTAAATTATTTTTATGTTATGTACAATTTACCACAATTAAAAATAAGTAAGTACAAATTTAAGAAAAACCCTTAATTGATTACATCTGTAAAGACCCTTCTTCCGAATACGGTCGCAGTCGCGGGTTCTGGAGATGAGGATGTGGCCGTAACTCGGTGGGCGGTCACCTTCAACCCCACAAGGGGCCTGGGAGGGGCAGCCTGGCCGAGCTTCCTAGGGCCTCCAGTCCCCGGCCCTCCCAGGGCTGGTGCTCTGAAAATGCCACCGCGCCCTCCGGCGTTGGGGACCTTCTCTATCCTCGTCCCCCTCCCCAGAAGCAGCCACGCCCTCGGGGACGTCGCCACCCCCGTAGCACTTGCCCTGAACCTGTGCCTGGGTGGAGGGCTCAGGGCCCAGAGCTGGGGGAGCCCACAGCCTGGGTGGGCAGCCTGGCCCGGCGCGGGTCCTTGGGGCTCCCCGTCCCTGCCTCTCCAAGGTGGCGCAGTGCCCAGGGGCGCTCAGGGGGCCCCGTGCCTGCACCCTGCTCTCACCCGCCGTCTGACACAGGCACCCGGGAAGGGTGCGCCGCGGCCCCTGGAAGGCTCCCAGGTCCTCGGACGTGACAAGCCCCCTCCCCGTCACGCTCCGCGGCCCTCTGGATGGCCCGTCGTCCCGCAGCGCCAAGGCTGTCGGCGCTGCCGCTGATTTAAGGGACGCCGTCGCTTGCCTCCAAGTTTATGCGGCAATAAGCAGGCCCCGCATACTGATGAGGCCGGGTGTCTGCTCAGCACGTTTGCTGTGAGCATTTATTACAGGGGCTGCTTTGGAGCCAGTGGAACGGCAGCTCTTCTCGTTTGCTTTTGGGGGGCCGGGCCCCTCCCCCAACAGCTGTCGTCCTCTATTAATATTTGGTCCCTGGTCCCTCTTCCCATGGCGCCAGAGGCAGGACTGCGACCTGCTAATGTGGCCTGGGGGTGGGACAGCCACCCCTGTTCTCTGGGGCCGTGGGGCGCCCAAGGGCTCCCTGCCAGGGGGTCTCGGCATTTTCCTGGGGGCCGCACCCCCGAGGCCTCCTCCCCAGGGAAAGGAGCATGTCATGGTCGTAAAACAGGCACCGGGCCGGCATCTACCCTCACGGCAGAACACACCAAATAAATTTCCCCTTAATCTCAGGAAGCCGGGACGCCTGCAAGGCTGGCTGTTGGTCCACGACGATGAATCTTCGGAGCATTTACCAGCTGGGACGCCCCGTGAATCCAAACCGGTTTATATATAAGATACTAGGAAGGTTCCGAAGAGGTGCGGGGCCCGGTGGGGAGCGAACCGGAGAGAGGGACTGCAAACTCTGTGCCACGGAGCAGCTCCGTGCGGCGAGGACAACACGTGAAAAATGCATTAGATTATCCAAAACACAAAGCTGATCTATGGCCGCAGTAAGCCCCGCCTGGCCGCCCATTTCAGTGAGAGAGAGACTAGGACGGCGGCGGCATTTTGTTGGGTTCTTCCAGCTCGGGCCCACTCCCAGCAACCCCCAAATCCACTGTGCATCACGCAGGAAAAGCCAGGATTGGCACTTGCAGCCAGACATTCTGACGTGGAGAGTTTTGAGTTTTGAGTTTTGAAGCAGCTCTGAGTTTGGAAGGAAAACTGACTAGGTGAGTAATTAAAGATTTTAAAAAATCTAATAATATTGATTGCTTGAAATCATAGCGTTTCCTAGTGGAAGGGAGGAGGCCAAGTGCCCCGCGAGCTCTGACCATGTTAAAATGGAGGCGAGCCTTGGGAGCAGGTGGAGGCTCACCTCCAGAGGCACGGCCACGTGGGGGCCTCAGCCGCAGCCCCTCCTGGACCGTAACGGTGGCCCTGGGCACAGGCAGCAGGGGCCACCTGAGTTGGGGACGCCTGGGGCAGAGCTGCCAGGGAGCCGACAGCACCCACCTTGAGTAGACGACGCCCACCCCCCGTTGCTGTAGACATTTGTTCAGCAGACACTTGCCAGCCCCAGTGTGTGCAGAGCTCCAGAAGATGCCGGCCGTGGGGGCACCTTCCCCATCTACTAAATGCCCTGTGAGACATTGTAGGAAGCAATCTGAGCCACACCTGAGGCACAGGTATGTTGCAAGGAACTGGATGAATGAATAAATATGGAACAGGTACACAAAGCAAAAAACTAACAATCGGCATCACGTCAAGTCAGGGGTACGTGAACACGAGCATGGTAGAGGACAACAGGGAGCTCCTGGGGCATGGGATGAGGGGCGCCTTCTGTGCCAAGCCTCCAGGGAGGAGCAGGGAGCTGGGAAGCTGTGTGACTGGCTGCACAGGTTTCTTGAAGAACCATGGCCTCTAAAAGCTGTCTTCCAAAACCCACTCTTCTAGGTCAATCTCATTCCCAAATTTATTGTTCTAGAAAGAGTTTAGAAAATTCTCATCTTTTCTTCCATCTCTTGAACATGCACAAGGCCAAGACCAGTCAAGGACTGCTCAGCAAAGTCCACTCTGCCCAAGCAGGTGGGAGAACCTGCCTCTCCGCATATCCAATCAGCAGAGAGGATTCAGGTCTGGGAGGAGGGTATGCCCTTGAGGCTGGGGGATGATCCCACCACCATACAGGATGAGCAGCTGCCATCGCTGTGTGGGTGAAGGTTGGTCCCTGCCCCACAGAGCTGACCATGGGTGAGGGGATAGGCGTTGCCGCTGGAGGTGGCCGACATATAGGATGATGAGCCCTCCTGTGCCCCAAAGCACACGGCACAGCAACAGGTACAGTCACCAGAGGAGTCTGACGATAACACTGAGACCCAACTGTTGAAAGAGAGCCTGGGGCTGGGGTGGGGGGTGATGACCATCACCAATAATAAGCCCCATCCCGCTCATCCCCATCACTACCATCATCAGCATCACCACCATCGGAACCATCACCATTATCACCACTGCCATCACCATCATCACTACCTCATCA
>JAQZBX010110681.1:0-10357 GCA_029593785.1 Cabassous unicinctus
GCTATTTCAGGTGATATAAGAACCCTCTAGTGCAGGGTTTCATAACATTTTTGTTCCATAGACCCCTTTTCCAGTCAGGGGAAAAACCAACCACACTATACTATGTATTATTAATAAATATATCACACCTACATTGACATGTCTCCAAAAGAATAACGTGGTTTTTTTTAATTTAAATTCAGGCTCATGGACCCCTTGTTAAGAATCTCTGCTCTACCCCCTGTCACAAATCTCCTACAGTGATTGCATGCATTGGAGAGAGGAAGCACAGAATGTGACACATGAATCTAACTTGTTATAAATAAATCACATGTCCACTCATAAGGAGTTAGAAAGAAAGGACCTGACCTGCATGACTTTGGTAAACAATGTAATAACCAGTTTCTGTAAGGGTAACAGTAAAAAGAACTGCGAATAAACCCAATACTCAATTTGGGAATTTGATTCTCATTGAGGTACATGGTAACAATTCAGCAGGTACTTTTTTGTATATGAGGGTTGGGCAAATTGTAAATATGTTGGAGATAATCAGACACACATCTGTCACATGTGGGAGAAATAAATTATAAATGGGCCTGAGGGGGGGGGGCAGAATAAACCTGCAGTGCTCGATTGGCATTTGATGTATCAATATGGGCCCACTTTTTGAAAGAAAATATTCTGATACATTCTAAAATTGACTGAGGTGATGACAGTATAGCTCTGTGATGAAAATGAGAGCCACTGAGTTTACACATTGAAGTGACTGTACAAAGCATGGGACTGTATAACACAAGGAATTCAGTGGTGGAAGATGGGACTGTGGTCAACAGGACAAATATGAGAATGTTCATTCATGGATTGTTACAAATATATAATGTTAATAATTGGGCAGATTATGGGAAATATAACAAATATAAGATATGTTCTATAGATAGTAGCAATAGTTTGATAATGCTCTTTCATGTGAGCATGTAAATGTATGTATACATATGGTAAGAGATTGAGATATAGCAGTTAAACCTGTTTATAAACAATTCTTCACTTATTTTATATTTTTTCAATTATTAACTAAAGTTCACTAACTAGATATCAGTGGAAAGTCCAGCCACAAGGAATGCTCAATAGCCCCACCATGTGTCAATAGTATGTCTTTCAGGCTTTACACCCTTACTCATTCTACCTTCCCACAAGCATGTATCTATCATTACATAGATAATATCCTCATTGAAGCCCCCTCAAAAGCATTTTTAAAACTTGTGTTTGGAAAAGAATATAAATATATAAATTAAGTGAGATAGTCCAGTGTGAAGTTTCAGATTTGTTTTACATTTTAAAAAAGGAACTACTTAGAGGCCCAGGAAAGCTGGGAACTGTTCCAAGGTAAAGGAGTGACACAAATTTTTACATGTTCCCAATCACAATGCAAATCTTATCAGGTAAGCAGAGCTTGTTGTTTTTCACCTATCCAAAGAATAGATGCTTCTAATGCATCAAGTCTGGTAAGAATATTATTATCTACATGAATTTGTGTTAAAAGTTCATTGGTGACATTGGTCATAATTTGATTAACAACATGAGCAGTTTGGACTGATTCTGTAAGGGTGACTGCCACAGTGGTGGCAGTGGCAGCTATGATAATGGCTGAAATAATAAAAGTAATAAGTGTACCAATGAATTTTTTAGGTCTAAGAAGTGAGAGGGCTTTGCTAAGTTGAGCTATCCCTGAGGAGCCTTCCCAGGGGTGAGATAAATTAACTTGGAATAAGCTTGTGGTTTTCTTTTAAGCAGGAATATGGAAGTAATATTGAGTTTAGTTATATTTTCATGGAAACACAGGAAGCAAAATAAGCTCCTGGGTGCAGAGTAAGATTGAAGATATTATTAACAAAGCTGACATTGTTAAAAGGGGTTAGAAGTAACATAAAAAGATGAGAGGTACAAATCATAACAGTCTATGCAGTTATGGGATAAATCAAAGCTGAAAGTATTATTATTATGTGTATAATCTCCATGCAAGATGATACGGTTAAAAAAAAGGCAATTCAAGGTGCCAGGTGTGAAAATGGCATGGACTGAAGAGAGATTTTGAGGTGTTGGAATTTGCATACAAAGGATAGGGCCAGAAAAACCTCCAACAGCCCAAAAGATGCTATGATTAGAGGGGCTGAAGAAATTAATAGTATGATTGTTGCTAGATAAGTGTCCTTGAGGACCCCAGTTGAAAATAGTGAGATTGTATAATAAAGAGGTATAACGAGGATGGAGGGTCCCATCTTGGGTGCCAAATGACATTAAGAAAGTCAGTGTTCCAATAAGAGTTCTGGTGACAATGGTCAACAGGAGGAGGGTTATAATTGAGGTGGGAGAATGAAGAAGAGTTAATTGAGATGGCTTTAATAAAGGTGAGGTTAGCAGATTGAGAATTAAACTTTGGCTGATGGTGTAAGTAATACTGAGGTAAGATTTGAGGGCATACAGTATGAGAGGTGGATGAAAAGCAAAAAATGAGGTAAACTGGACAGAAATGAAATTGCATGATTGATGGGTAGCCAATTAGTGCCCTCTGTAAGGGTGCCTGATGGAGAGATCCAGTTTCCCCCAGTCCAGATGGTATCTACCATATGACTAGATTAAAGATGGGGGGATTTAAGATGTGAGTCCAATAGTTATGTACATTAGCATGTCCAGGAAGCATAGTACACCCCAAACAGTATAAATCCCAACAGGCCTACATCAAGACATATACCTGTAAAATTCTCCAATGCTCAAATCAAAGAGAAAGTACTCAAGGCAGCAAGTGAAAAGAGAGCCATCATATACAAGGGAGATCAATAAGATTAAGTGCTGATTTCATATCTGAAACCATGGAGACAAGAAGGCAGTGGTATGACAAAGTTAAGGTACTAAGTGATAAAACAAAACTTCCAAGCAAGGATTCCCTATCCAGCAAAGCTGGCATTCAAAAATGATGGAGAGTTCAAAATATTCACAGATAAACAGAAATTAAGACTATGCAAATAAAAAGCCTCCCCATCATGAAATACTAAAGGGAGTTCTGCAGATTGAAAGGAAAAAAATTGGAGAGAGAGAGTTTGAGGAGAGTTTAAGAACAACTAAAAAGGCAAAAGAGAAAGAAAAACAACATATGACATACATAAACCCAAAGAAAATATGGCTAATGTAAGTAATTCCTTGAGAGTAATGACAGTGAATGTTAATGGGTTAAACTCACAAGTCAAGAGACACAGATTGGCAGAAAGGATAAAGAAATATGACCCATTCATATGCTGTCTACAAGAAACCCACCTTAGTCACAGGGATTCAAGGAGGCTGAAAGTGAATGGCTGGAAAAGAATCTTACAAACAAACAATAACCAAAAAAGGGCAGAAGTAGCTAAACTAATATTGGACAAAATAGGCTTTAAATGCAAAACTATTGTAAGAGACAAAGAAGGACACTATATATGAGTAAAAAGGGTAATCTTTCAGGAAGAAAGAACAATCATAAACATTTATGCACCTAACCTCAGTGCCTCAAAATACATGAGGCAAACACTGGAGAAATAGATGCCTCTACAAATATAGTGGGGGACATAAATATACCATTAGGCAGAAAATCAATAAAGAAACAAAGGTTTTGAATAAGACATTAGAGGTTCTGGATCTAATAGGCATATACAGAACACTATACCCAAATACAGTGGGATATACATTCTTCTCGAATGCACATGGAACATTCTCCAAGATAGACCACATGCTAGATGAAAGAAAAATTCTCAATGAATTCAGAAAGATTGAAGTTATACAAAATAACATCTCTAATGACAATGGAATGAAGCTGGAAATCAGTAAGGGCCAAAGAACCAGATTAACACAAAAATCTGGAAGTTAAGTAACATACCCAAAGACAAACAGTGAGTCAAAAAGGAAATCTCAAAAGAAACCAGTAGCTACCTTGAAATGAATGAAAATGACAACACAACATATCAAAACAACATATCAAAACCTATGGGATGCAGCAAAAGCTCTACTGAGAGGGAAATTCATAGCCATAAATGCAAATATTTAAAAAGAAGAAAAAGCTAAAATCAAAGACCTAACTGCACACCTGAAGGAATTAGAAAAAGAACAAACTAACCCCAAAGGAAGTAGATAAAAGGAAATAACAAAGATTAAAGCAGAACTAAATGAAATAGAAAATAAGAAAGCTCTAGAAAAATTAAAACCAAAGCTGGTTCTTCGAGAAGATCAATAAAATTGACAATCCCTTAACCAGACTAACAAAGCAAAAAGGTGAGAAGATGCAAATACAAAAAATAAAAAATGAGGATTGGGATATCACCAATGACCTCACAGAAATAAAGAGTTTCATAAAAGGATAGTTTGAGATATTATATGCCAACAAGAATGATAATTTAGAGGAGATGAACAAATTCCTAGAAATTCAGAAACAGCCCACACTGATGAAAGAAGGAACTGATGAGCGCAACAGACCAATCACAAGTAAAGCGATAGAAACAGTCATCTAAAAACTCCCAACTAAGAAGAGCCCAGGACCAGACAGCTTCACAGGTGAATTCTACCAAACATTCTGGAAAAAACTAACACCCTTCATGCATTAACTCTTCCAAAAAATAGAATTTGAAGGAACATTGCCTAACATTCTATGATGCCAATGTTACCCTAATACCAAAGCCAAACAAAAGTGCCCCGAGAAAGTTAAACTACAGACCAATCTCTCTAATGAACCTAGATGCAAAAATCCTCAACAAAACTACTTGTTAATCATATTCAACAACATATCAAATGAATTATACACCATGACCAAGTGGGTTTCATCCCAAGCATACAAGGATCATTCAACATAAGAAAATCAATGTAATACACCACATAAGCAGATTGAAAGAAAAAAATCACATGGTCATCCCTATAGATGCAAAAAAAGCATTCGACAAAATACAGCACCCCTTCCTGATAAAAACACAGCAAAAGATAGAAATAGAAGGAAACTTTCTGAACATGGTAAAGGGTATATATGAAAAACCCACAGCTAACATCATATACAATGGCGAAATCCTAAAAGCTTTTGCTCTGAGATCAGGAACAAGACAATGATGCACAGTATCACAGCTCCTATTTAACATAGTGTTAGAAGTACTTGCTCAAATGGAAGAAATTACAACATTGATGTGGAGGCAGTGGACACTGGAGGCTCTGAGGCAGGGAGAGGGGAAAACAGTTGTACTATGGGGGCTTTTCTGGGACTTGGGAATCATCCTGAATGACATTTCAATGACAGGTACAGGCCATTTTATATCATCCCATAACATGCAGTACTGTGTTGGGGAGAGTGTACACTACAAGGTGAACTATGGTCCATGCTCAGCAACAATGTCCCAGAATGTATTTATCAACTGCAATGAATGTGCCACCCTAATGAAGGATGTTGCTTATATGGGAGGGTGTGGGGGATGTGGGACATAGGACATATGGCAATCCCCTATATTTTTTATAGAGGAGGGGGAAGGATGAATAGAATAGATGGAACAGGTGGTATTTAATGGGCAATGGAAGTGTTCTACATGATCTTGCAATGATGAAAACAGGCCATGCTAAATTTCATCAAAATTTATAAAAGTGTATGGTCTAAAATATAAACCATAATGTAACCATTGACCATGGTTAGTAGCTATGTTTCACTATTTGTATATCATTTGTAACAAATATACCATCCACATGTAGAAAGGTATTAATATGGGAAGGGGGAAATAGGGGAGTATGTTGGGTATATGGGAGTTCCCTGTATTCTAAATATGGCTTTACAGTCACCTAAAACTTCTTTGAAAATAAAATGGAAAAAAGTAAGACACTTGGGAATAAAGGGAAAAAAATGTCACTGTACATACAGAACAACAGTTATTACAGTGATGAAAGGCAAAATGTCAAAAAAAAACTTTAAATATTTTTCATTATATTTTAATATCTCAATTTTTAAATTTTATTAAATTTTTAGTTTTTTTTAATTTTTATGTATTTTATTCCTTATATTTAAAACTATCATTATTATTTCATTTTCCTATTAATTGTATTTGGCTATGTTATTAGCTTCAATTTTGAAGAAGCTTTGGATCACAGAAGGGTTACAACTGGGGCAGGGGAGGATCATTGGTGTGGGATTTCAGTGATGGGGGATACATGGGAGGTAGTTCACCTGGGCATACATAGAAGATATATAAATGTGTTCAAATGTTCAAAGGGCATTGTCACAGTGATTGGAGATCCACAAAATAACCGAAAGAATATTGAATTACCAAACTGGAGAGCTCTGCTATAGTCTCTAATGGAAGAGCAACAATCCCGCAAGTAGAGGGGTAATGACTAGGGAAGGAGGATGGTCCATTGATGGGCCCTTGATATTGATGATTATGCTTATAAACCTTTGCTCTTGAAATTGAAACTTAGCCTAGTGTTATACGGTGCCTAAGTGTTATCTCCTGAGAGCCTCCTTGTTGCTGGAATTTGGCTTCTCTCTAAGTCAAACTCAGCATATAAATGCATGACCTTCCCCTCGGCATGGGACATGACTCCTGGGTATGAGCCTCCCTGGTGCCAAGGGATTACTACCAAGCACCAACTAGCAAGGCAACTGGAAAAAGACCTCAAGTAAAGGGGGCAAAGGTAAATACAAATGAGTTTACATGGATAAGAGACTTCAAAGTGAGTCGAGAGGTCATCCCAGAGGCAACGCTTATGCACATATCAGCAGGATCTCATAGACTGTCAAAGTATATACTACCCCAAATAGAGGGGCTCCTGAGGGCTCTGGAGACTCCCAGGTCCTTTGGTCAGGGCAGAATGCTTTAGAGTTTGGTGCCTTGTCAGTGCACCCTATTTTGTAGTTTGTGCTCCTGAAAGTAACAGAGTTGGTCTCTGTTATGGCTTCCCTACACATGGCTCATCTATCTGTCCCTTCTGTTTGAACCTATATTTGGTGCTGGAGTTGGTAGGTGTATGCCCAATAGACTTAAATCTTTGGGCTGTCCATGTGCCAGCTGGGCCCTGAGCCTCAGCAGAGTGGCAACACCTACTCTCCAGTTCATTGGACTCACCTAGGACAACTAACAAGGAAGTGAGAATGGATAACCACCATACCAAGGAATGGAAAGAGCCTACAACCGCAAGCAAGGGGGTCCCATCCATTGGCTTTATGCGATAGAAGCCCCCTCTCAATTAGAGGTGGAGTAGACATCACTATCTCAGAATACTCAGGAATGGGGAATGGACTATGGACTAGAGTGGACTTACTGGTATTCTACTACAGACTTATTGTGATTCTAGTAATGGAACACTAGATTACAATTACAACATTGATGTGGAGGCAGTGGCCACTGGAGGCTCTGAGGGCAAGGAGAGGGAAAAGCAAGTGTAATATTGGGGCATTTTTGGGACTTGGGAATCATCCTGAATAACATTGCAATTGCAGACATAGGCCATTATATATCTTCCTATAAACCTACAAAATTGTGTAGGAGAGAGCATAAACTACAATGTAAACTATAATCCATGCTCAGTTACAATGCCCCAGAATGTGTTTATCAATTACAATGAATGTACCACACAAATGATGGATGTTGTTTATGTGGGAGGTAAGGGGAGTGAGGCATATGGGAATCCCTATATTTTTATGTAGCATTTATGTATTCTAAGTATTTTTAAAAAATTTAAAAATAAATAAGTAAATAAATAAATAAATAATGTAGATACAAATGACAAATTACTAGAAACAAAAATTACCAACTGTCTCAAGAGGAAATAGAAAAACCCAATAATGCTATAACAAGTTAAGAGATTGAATCACTAACCAGTCCAGGACTGGATGAATACAGTACTGAATCCTACCAAGAATTTAAAGAAAAATTAACACCAATCTCTCTCAAACTTTTTCAAAAAATAAAAGAGGAGATAACCCTTCCTCATTGATCTTATGATGCCAGCATTACAATGATACCAAAGCCAGATAAAGAGAGCTCATGAATTTAAAATTAAAACCAATATTCCTTATAAATGTACATGCCAAAATCCTCAATAAAATACTGGCGAATGAAATGCAGCAGTGTTTTAAAAGCACCTATATATAATGAACAAATGGAATTCATTCCAGGAATAAAAAGATAGTTCAACATAAGATCAAATAAGTTATACACATCACATTATTAGAATAAAGAAAAAAAATCTGATCATCTCAATTGTTTCAGAAAAGGAGTTTCAAATACTCAACATATTTTCATGAAAAAAGACACAGTAACAAAACTAGGAATAGAAAGAAACATTCTCAATAAATAGCATTTATAGAGAACAAAATATTAATTGAATGGTGAAAAGTAAGGAATAAGGTAAGGATGCCAACTGTCACCACTGTGTATGAACATTTTACTGGATATTTAGGTAGAGCAAAAAGAAAATGAAAAGAAATTTAAAAAAGAGCTAAATTGGAAAAGGAGATGTAAAACTACACCAATTTTCAGATGACATAATTGCATATATAGAAACCTCAAAGAATCCACAAGAAAGCTACTAGGACTAATAAACAAACTCAGCAAATTGCAGAGTACATAAAATAAACATATAAATATCACTTTAGATTCTATTCACAGTTAATTGACTGAAAATGAAATAAAGAAAATACCATTTACAATAGAGTATAACAAATAGCTAGAAATAAATTAAGAAGTGAAAGATTTTAATACTTGAAAACTGAAAAGCATTACTGAAAGATATTTAAGTTCTCAATAAATGGAAAGAGAATCTTTGATCATGTATTGAAATACTTAACACTGTTAGGATTTCTATACTACTAAAGTGTTCTACAAAGTCAATGGAATCCCTATTGAAGTTCCAGAAGCCTTTTATATAGAAATGGAAAATGTGATCCTCAAATTCATGGGGCACCAAATTGCCAAAATAGTCTTGAAAATGAAGAATGAATTTGGAAGACTTGCACTTCTTTTCCTTTCTTTTTTTTTTTTCATTGATTAGTGTTAATTTTATTTGGTTCTTTGAATTTGTGCACTTCTGGGTTGATTTTGCATATACAATAATGTATAATGATTAATACTGTTTCACTAGCAAAGGGAGAGATTGATAGACCAATGGAATAGAATTGATTGTTCAAAATTAAACCTGGATATATAAGGCTAGTTGATTTTTCATGAGAGTGCCATGTCCATTCAATGGGGAAAGAAATGTCTCTTCAACAAATGATGCTGTGATAACTTAAAATCAACATGAAAAAGAATGATTATGGATTTCTACATCTCATCATAAACAAAAATTAATTCAAATTGATTAATTATATATATATATATATACACATACATACATATATATGTATATATATATAAATTCTCTTTGAAAGGTCTTATAGGATACATATGGAAATATATCCAGGACACTGCATTAGGCAATGTTTTCTTAGATTTTCAACAAAAGCACAAATAACAAAGGAAAATGAGGTAGATTGGCCTTCATCAACACAAAAAACTATTGTGCATCATAGGACATTATAAGAAACTGAAAAGACAATCTCCTAGGTGGGAAACAACATATAGAAAGCATCTGATAACAGTTTTATATTCAGAATATATTAAAAAAATCCTACAATTGAACAACATAAAAACAAACAACCCAAGAAAAACTGGGGAAATGATTTGAATACACATTTCTCCAAAGAAGACATACAAATGCATAATAAGCATATGTAATGATGTTCAAATCATTTAGCTATTAGAGAAATGAAAATCAAAACTATAATGAGCTATTACTCTACAATTACAAACATAACTATTGTTTTTTAAAAATGAGTAAAACAAGCATTGGTGAGGTTGCAGTGAAATAGGAACCTTAGAACATTTTTGGTGGGAATTAATTATGGTGCAGGTACTTTGGA
Organism: Cabassous unicinctus; assembly: GCA_029593785.1. Classification (NCBI taxonomy): domain Eukaryota; kingdom Metazoa; phylum Chordata; class Mammalia; order Cingulata; family Chlamyphoridae; genus Cabassous; species Cabassous unicinctus. Next base: position 9,929 of record JAQZBX010110681.1, read on the forward strand.
AAACAGTTTGGCAATTCCTCATAAAATTAAACACAGAATTACCATATAAGCTATTACTTCCACTCTTGGTGTATATCCAAATAGGTTTAAAATGATATAGGACAGATACATGTACACCAATTTTCATAACACCATTATTCATAATAGCCAAAAGAGGGATGCAATCGAAGTGTCCATCAACAGATGCATCGATAAACAGTGTGGTATAGCCATACAATGGAATATTACTCAGGTATAAAAATAAATGAAATGCTGATATATGCAACAACATGTGTGAATCTTGAAAACAACTTCTTGAATAAAACATGTCATATACAAATCAAATATATTGAATAATATATCTTATGTGAAATACTTATAATATGCAAATTCATAGAGACAGAAAGCAGAATAGTGGTTAACAAGGGGTAGGAGGAAGACGTAATATGG
>JAQZBX010110682.1:0-10354 GCA_029593785.1 Cabassous unicinctus
TCAAGGGCCCATCAGTGGATCATCCTCCTTCACCAGTCATTTCCCCTGTGCTTGGGGGACTGTAGCTGCTCCATTAGAGAATGTGGCAGAGCTCTCCAGGATGGGAATTCAATATTCTCTCGGTTATTGTGTGAGTCTCCACCCACTGTGACAATGCCCTGTGAACATTTGAACATTTTTATATACTTTATATGTATGCCCAGGTGAACTTCCTCCCATATATTCCCCATCACTGACACCCCACACCAGTGATCCTCTCCTGTCCCAGTTGTAACCCTTCGGTGGTCCAAAGCTTCTTCAAAAATGAAGCCAATAAAATAGCCAAATACATTAGTAGGAAAATGAAATAATAATGATAAGTTTAAATATAAGAAATAAAATAAATAAAAATTAAAAAAAAACTAAAAATAAAATAAAATTAAAAGATTGGGATATTAAAAAATAATGAAAAATATTAAAAAAAATTTTTTTTTGACATTTTGCCTTTCATCACTGTAATATCTGGTGTCCTGTGATGGGATTCCCTTTTGAATCAGGAGAGAGGTTTTCAGTTTAAGTCAAAGGCCTAACAATTCTTGAAGCAAAGATTTATCACCACAGGGACTTCTTTCTTTTGCTCTACTTAGTTAATAAAAATTTCAAAACTGTGGTTGGATACTGGTAGGGATAAGCACAAAGAGTGAAAACCACCTCTAGGAATGAGAGAGATAAGCATTCGGCTCATGACTCATGAGCTCCTGGAAGGTGTGCAGAAAGAAACGTCACTGATCACCCTTCTGCTGCCAGTCTGCACCAACACAGCCTTCCCGCGGCTACTAAAGAGGCTGCTTGAGTTTCCTTGGCTGCTCAAGCAAATACCATTTGCTTAGCTGGCTTGAACAATGGGAATTTACTAGCTTACAGTGTTGCGTCTAGGAAACATTCCAAATCAAGGCACCATCAAGTTGATGCTTTCTTCCTGAAGACTGTGTTCGGGGGCTGGCTGCCAGTGGTCCTGGGCGCCTCTGTCACATGGCAAGGCACATGGCGGCCTCTCCTGGTCTCTCCCTTCTCGTCCCGGTTCCGTTGACCTTCAGCTTCTTTCTTCTCCTGGCTTTCTCTCTTTCTGTCTGCATTTCATTCTGCTTCTAAAGGACTCCAGTAATAGGATTAAGACCCATCCTGATGCAGTTGGGCCACATCTTCATGAAGTAACCTCATCAAGAGGTCCTACTTACAATGGGTTTGCACTCACATGAATGGATTGAGTTTAAGAACATGTTTTTCTGGGGTATAACCACCATAGCTGCCTTGACCAAAAATCTTGGATTCTATACTGCTCTCTCCTACCAGAACAGTGGTTTTCAAGGAGGTCAAAAGGGCCATCAGAATGGGCTCTGGCAAATGCTAGAAGGCCCTGTGTAGATGGTGGTGGAGTTCCACCCAGATCCCTTTCACTGGACCAGTGCAACAACTCCCAGCTGAATAGGAGCCACTTAACCCGAGAGGTTACAATGCCCCCACCCCACCACAGCAATCTGCAGCCAGTGACTGACATGGGTACCAAAGGCTGCCGCCCTTGCCTCAAGGTGGGACAACTCTGAAGAGCAACTCATGCTCCAGAGCTCCCAGTGGCTGAGATCCCAATCTTGCTTCACTTCTTCCTCTGCCCCATCCTTCCCCCCTCACTTCCATTCTTCCAAGAGTAACTCCCCCAACAAATCACTTACACGAGAATCCCCAACTGAGGTCGTGGTTCTGGGTAGCCTGACCTAAGACACACTCTTTATAGATGAGGCTCCCAGCATTGTGAGCCCTTGGAAACCATTGGGCATTTGCTGCCACGTGGGGAGAGGTGAAGGAAGGGGAACCAGGAGGACACGCACTTGCTAATAAATCTTGTCTAAGTCCATGTTAAGGAAGAGACAACTTCCCTAACTCCAGTTTATAAAATCTGCATAGCTCCCCCCATCACAGGTGCACTTGACCTAAAACCACAAAGCAATGTCAGCTCCTCCTTTGTTCTCCAGGTTTCACACCATGCCCAGGGCACAACCAGGGTCATTCTGGAGCCAGGCACTCCCTTGGTAGTCAGGTAGTCACAGCAAGACCCAGTAAAGCTTTGAAAAATGATCTCTGGGGGGATGAGGCCACACTAAGCTGACTCCAGCTCTAGGCTGCATGTCCATGGATGGTACTATGGTGAGAGATATTACCGCCTCTGCTAGGCACGTGGCACCCAGCACGAGGCACTTGGGAAGAATCCCAGGAACCACACTTCTCTTTTGCTTGGGTTCCTTCTATCTGCCAAGTCTTGCTTACCTTGACTTTGGCTTAGAGCATTTAACTTTAGCATTTTTGCAAGGCTTATGATTGCTAGACTCTCACTGACTGAGAAAGTAGACAGTGAACAAACTGTCTATCCATTGTCCCCGATTGCCAGACAGTGTAGACATCGGATTATCCAATTTAAATACAAATTCAACGCAGAAATGAAACATAAATCTTGCTGCAAAGAGAGGTAGACTTTCATGAGATCAATGAAAGTGATGTTGGAAAACTGCTTGAATCACTGCAAAGCCACTGATAAATCTGAATCTGGCAGAGTTAGATCAATTAACTGTTGAAGAAGACAAAATTATCCTGGATAACAGATTAAGTTACTTCAGAAGATGAGGATTTAAATAAATAAATAAATGAAAAAGATCAAGAGATGAAATTAACAGAAATGCATGCAGTGTTATGTTAAAGATGCTAATACAGCAAATGTTTCTGCCTTAGGTCTAAGATATCTTTGACAATATAATTACAAGTTCTGTTTAATGCAGGATGAAATAAACTTGTTTTCATAATTTTTAGTTTCATTTTCCTAGTAAAGTCCCAGATCAAAATGTTTGAAAACATTTTTACTATGAAATTTGGAACCATTTTCCCAGTCTCGATTTTCCTTGACTAACAAGGACCTCTAATCCTATAAATATCAGGGTTTCTCCCTCGAGATTATGAGTGATTGAATCTGAATTTTCTACATTTTTTTTTTTTTTACCAGCACACATTACTCTCAGGATCAGGAAAACATCATTTTTTTTTTTTTAAACCAAAATGATGAAAAGCACATCTGGTTTGCATACATTCACCTCTGAATTCCCAGTGCCTGGCCCCAAACCTGGCACTTAGTAGCTACTGAGTTTGCATTTATTAAATGAATGGATTTTGGCTCGTGGGGGATTCAGATGGAGGGGCTACAAGAAGAAATCCATCTGCTGGTCTGCCTGGCATGAGAGTGCTTGCATTGGCGAAGTCCCTCTCTTTTCCAGACATCCCTCGGCAGCCCCGGCCCTGGGAGCTCGGCTGGAGAAGCCCAGCCCCAGTCCTGCTTGTAACACACGCTGGTTGGCAGCAAGAATCAGATGATGACGTTAGCATGTTCTCTTTGGCCTTCGGGCTCCTTCCTCCCAACTGCACAAGCATTTGCTTTGATTCTGAAGTACTGCTTTATTTGACCACCAACAGAGAGTTCTTGGGGAACAGAAAATCGGCGAGGTCCAGTAACGGGCTTCTGCTGAGCCCCGGGTCAAGTCTGATATTTGACTGCCCTTTTTCTAGCTCCCACATGTGCTTGTCAAACTGAAGATGACCCTCGGCTCGGGGAGAACTGTCTTAGGCTGAGGAGGACTGTATGGATGATACACAGTTAAATTTGAGAACTACTTCTTCAGAACCTGAGATTTTGTGGGCATTTAACATAAGCTTAATGGATTAACTGGGACTCAGCTATGCTTGCTATTAAGTGGTCGCCTGTGTTAGTAATTCAAAGAAAATGCTTTTTATTGGTTAGTGTGCTGGCTCTCTGTGCCTGACTCTTAGGCTAGCACTGACTGCTCACCTAAGACCCCTTCCTTCTTCCCAAGTTAACTCGCTTTCCTCATATATAATTCAGGTAGATTTTGGGAGCATTTTATCCCAAATTCTCTAATCAACTGAGGAGTTAGAGGTAAGCGGGAGTTCCCAATAACCTGGCCCAACAGGTTAACAAGAAGACAGCTTATTCCCAGAAAATGGGCCCCATAATAATAAGCCAGCTCGAGCCTCACCAGAAAATACCATCCTATTCCCAGAGGGAAATCCTTTGGGACAGGGCCCATGAAATTCCTACCCAAGAAGAAAACTCCATGGCTTTGCAGCATATAAAGCACCCAGGCTTGGGCATTAGCATCCCTACTTTGATTTTTGGCTCAGATATGTGACAGCTATGCGTCCCCAGGTAAATCAAGTATCCTTTCTCCCAGCCTCCATTTTCTCATCTGTGAAATGAAGAAATAACACCTGCCATAAGGGTCTGTTGCCGGACTGCCAGGGCTGCTAGGTGTGAAGTATGGGGTACATAGATGGCCCCTACTCAGTAATGACTATTTAAAATCCATATCTAAGAACTCTATGTGGTAGCTTCTTTTCTTATTCCCATTGAACAAGGGGGAAACTAGGACACAAAGAACCTAACTCACATGCAGCAAATGGTAGAGCCAGGATGAAGCTGGGTTGATTCCTCCCCAATGCCTGCGTTTTTAACTGCACGGTCTCCCTAAATGTTAACTTCCTTCTGGCCCAACCCACCTGTGCATCTCCCTATAGAAGGCAATAGAAGGCTCTGAATACACATGGTCATGGGGCAGAGACCTGATTGTTTGGACGCCTTGTTTATTGGAAGCTTCAGTTCTCAAGACAACTACTGGAAGCGGATGTAGCTCAAGTGCTTGGGCTCCCGTTCACCACATGGGACACCCCAGGTTCGATTCCCGGGGCCTCCTGGTGAAGGCGAGCTGGCCCGCGCGGCACGGTGAGCGGCTGCTTGCTGTGAAGCCGGCTTTTGAACAACACACTAAGGGGAGAAAGTCTAGCTATGAAGGAGGACTTCCATCCCCTGCTCATCAGAGGGCAGAGAAATCAGAAGACAGATGTGTTAATTTGCAACGAGTGATGGCTGCACTATGCAATCTGGTACTCGTATTGGCAGGGCCAGAGATTTCCTGCCCTAGAGGCAAGGCAGCAAGGCAAAGCACAGTCAGAAGGCTGCTTTGTGAGTCAAGAAGAATCCATTTCGTTTACCTGTAAACTCATTCAGGTTATTTACTAACTGCCTCCCCCATGTCAGACCCTGCTCTTGGTGCTCGGGCTACACCGGTGAACATGGCCCCTGCCCTTCTAGCATTTGCCATCCATGAGGGATGTGGCAAAAATGCAACCCAATTAAAAAGGGAATTTAAAATAAAATAATTCAACTGATAAATGGATTAACAAAATGTGGTACAGCCATACAACAGATGGGAGATTGGAGGTTTGACAATGAGTACAGCGTTACTTTTTAGGGTAATGAAAATGTTCTAAAACAGGGAAGTGGATGTGGCTCAACCAGTTGGGCACCCATCTACCACATGGGAGGTCCCGGGTTCGGTTCCCGGGGCCTCCTAAAGAAGATGAGCAAGACAGCGAGCTGACGCAAGCGGCTGGCGCGGTGAGCTGACGCAACAAGATGATGCAATGAGATGACGCAACGAGGTGAGGCAATGAGGAGACACAATGAGGAAACACAATGAGAGACACAATAAGCAGGGAGCAGAGGTGGCTCAAGTGATTGGGTGCCTCCCTCCCACATGGGAAGACCCGGGTTCGGTTCCTGGTGCCTCCTAAAAAGAAAACAAGCAGACACAGAGAGCAAACAATGAACAGACACAGACAGCAGACAGTGAGTGCAAACAACGAGTTGGGGGAGGGGAGAAATAAATAAAAATACATCTTTAAAAAAATGTTCTAAAACAGATTGTGGTAATGGATGTACAACTCTGTGAATATGCTGTTGCAGTTGGGCAGTTTGATGTAATTACGAATTCCAAAAATATAATTGGATCATGCTTGTAAACTGACCTGTTCATCTGGGCATGATTAAGTTATGATTAGGGCGTTGACTGGGCCATGTCAGTAGGGTGTTGAGCCCCACCCCTTGGTGGGTGGGGAATCGAATATTAAAGGCATGGCAAAGAACAAACTTGAAGCAGTTTTTGAGAAGCAGTTTTGATATTGGAGAGAAGGACCCAGGAGAAGAGAAGGGAGCCGTTCGCCTGATCGTCTACAGCTGACCTTGTGGAGGAACCAGGAGCTAAGCCTAGAGAGAAATGCAGCCCCGGGAAGAGAGGAACACAAGAAGCCTGAACCCTGGCAAACGTCAGCAGCTGTCTTGCTCCAACACATGGCAATGGACTTTGGTGAGAGAAGAAACTTAACACTTTATGGCCTGGTAACTGTGGACTTCTACCCCAAATAAATACCCTTTTTAAAGACCAACCCATTTTTGGTATTTCACATTAGCACCCCTTTGGCTGACTAATACATATGCTAACAAACATTGTTAAATTAAAATACACTTTAAATGGGTCGATTGTATGGTATGTGAATTATATCTCAACAAACCTGTTTACAAAGAAGCACAGATTTTAAGAAGTACCATGAAGGAAGCCAACAGCATCGCACGTGGTTTTAGGTGAATGCGGAAGCCCTCTTTAGGGAGGTAACATTCAGTTATAACCTACACGACGAGAAGGACCTAAGCACCTGAAGGGGAAGGTAAAGAGTGCTCAGGCAGAAGAAACAGAGAATGAGAAATCCCTAAGGTGGAGAAGGGCAGATGTGTTCAAGGAACTGACCAAGGGATGTGGAAGGTGAAAGGCAGAATGAGAGCCGAGGGCTGGTCGTGCAGAGCCCTGCAGGTCATAATAAGGAGCTTGGATTTAATTCTAAGCACAACGCAGGTGAGTAACACAATCTGCTTCCTATTTTTGAGAATATAAAGATATTCTCAAAATACCTGTAGTATAAAATGGATAAGAGGGAGCCAGGGATGGAAAACACCAAAGACGAAGCCCTTTTCCACCCTGTCCCCCACTCCCAAAGAATCCATGGAAATTGAGCATGACAGGTGGGGAGCATGAAGTCTCTGAAACAGGGAAAACCGAAGGACCCAAAGCGGCCTCTAAGGAACCCAGAGCTTATGGTGACCCTAGCACAGATTCCAAGCGTGGCTGAAGGGCTAGTGGGGCTGGGACATGGCCCTTCTGCCAGGTGGCGGCCGGCAACTGAACAGTCCGAGAGAGCCTCAGGGTCACCCTCATGCGAGGGAGCTTTGGAGGAACGTGCCAAGGAAGTCACTGCAAAGCAAGCTGCTTGACATTTCATCAAAACCCTCGTTTGGAAGCCAAGGCCCAGCCTGTTTCGGTTTGTTCTTTCCAGGCCTTCAAAGGTGAAGCAGGCATGCAGAACACGCGTGTCATGGAGCGCAGGTGGACCACGCAACCGTTAAGACAATGGGCATCTGACTTTGGCTTCAGGGAAACAAATTTGAGTGTCAGAATTTGGAGAGTATTCTGAACCCCTCAGAGAGGATGAGCTGGAGTGAGGAGCAATTATCTGGTCAAAGTGGACACATGCGGTCTCCTCTCAAATAATTCTCTTGGCCCTTAGAAGAAAAGTGCTTTGAAAGTTTTAGAATGAGTAGAGATATGATTTTCTGAAACCAGTATGGATTAGAAATGGCTTGCATAAGCTGTCTTGTTCCTGCAATGCATCCCTGCCTGGTGCATTAAATCGACTCTGTTCAGAGCTAATCTATTTCCCCCAAAAGAAGACAAATAGAAACACTTTCCCAAATGCTGGTGATTGTCTCTTTCAGGATCACAGGAATACGAACTTGAGAATCTAAACAAACAAATAAATACAAAAGCACAAAGTGAGGAACCAGAAAGCCATTCCTTCTAAGGCTTAAGAAGTAAAGTATTTGATTTTCATCCAAGAAGTTTTTTCTCCTATTAAATGAAGGCAAATGAACTCCTCCTAGATTAAAAAAAAAAAAATGGTTTATATTCTTTGATTTAAAAAAATATTTCTCAGAGTCTGCAATTTCTTGGTCAATAAACTAAGAATTCAAAGGTTGAAATGAATCATGAATCAAATTATTTTGATTTTCTATCACTCTTTTCCTTTGCCCTATACACGACTCAACAAGATAGGGACCTCCCCTGAAATGAGAGGAAAGAATTTAACATCGTGGCATAAAAACAGTTCAGGAGTGCTACTTGAGTAGGAGGTTATGTAGGAGTCAAGTGTTTGAAGGGGCTCTGATACTTACTGAAATCCTGGCCAGGAATCTCGATATTAGAAATTTATGCATGGCAAAGAGTTCCATCCCACCTACAAACCTGCTTATCCTCCTGCCCACTCAGAACTGGTTTGCAAGGAGCCTTGCCACTCAAAGGGTGGTTCTTGGACAGGCATCATCAACATTATCTGGGAGCTTGCTGGAAATGCAGAATCTCAGGCTCCACCCTATACCTGCTAAATCAGAAATCTGCATTTTAACACGATTAAATCCGTGTGATACTGAAGTTTGAGAAGCCCTGGAAGCCCACCTAGGAAACACGATGTTAACCCCATGCAGACAAACTTCCTCGTGCTCTCTGCTCTCAAGGAAAATAATATCCAGATTGCCAATGCTATTTGAGGGATATTGTCCGAGACGTAATTTTCTGGAGCTGAAGACCAGCCCATTCACATGCCCTTTGTTTGGGTTCCTCCAAAAGCACACTCTGGGATGAGTATTGGGGTGCTAGCACTTTGTTTGGGAGGTGAATCTCAGAACACTCCATGAGGGAGTGGGGAATTCCACCACCACCAAGTGAGAAAGCGGGGGCATCTACCCATCAACACCCACATCTCCTTGGTTGAGAGTTGACCCAGGGAAAGTGACTGCCCAGCACTTCCAGCCCTCCAGTGCTTGAGTACAGTGGACTCCTGTAGCCAGAGAAAGCCCCAGGAAGGCTTCACCTGTAGAGGAATTGTCTACAGGTGGCCTCCAGGGTAGGCTGGGGGACCATGGGAGGGTGTTCACAGCATCTCTCCTCTCTCCCCTCCCCACAGGTAATGTGGACAGAGAATAAAGACCAGGGTAGCTACTGCTGAACTTCCCTTGGCCAAGGTGAAGAGAAGGGGTCTCAGTCCAGCACGCCTGGAGCATGCCTTCACTGAGTACCCTGTGGGTCTTGTCTCAGGGGAGCAGTAGCCTACTGCTTTCTTCCTTCCCTGCCACCACCACAGATTCACTCCAATCTCCTCACACCTAGGCCAGTGCAAAATGGCCTCCTGGTGGAGCCCTGCTCCAGGCTGCTCCCCAGCCTGTTCTTCAAGCTGTCCCAGGTGAATCTTCACACATTTATTTGTGCACATTTTTGCTCATAATCCTTCAAAGGTTATTAACAATCAACACCCTTCATTGATTCCTCACTGGGGTGTGTGTGACTGGAACCACCTGGGAGCTGGAGATGGCACGTACAGTTGTGCAGGCTGTTCACTGCACAAGAGATCTGGCTGAGAAGAGTGGGGCTGAAATCCAGCCCATATTGTTCTCCCCAGGCCCTGCACCCTGGCACAAGGCTGTACACCACTGGGGAGAGCACTTTTCTCCAATTTGCATGATGCTGCTGGGAAAACAATGGGTCATAAAGACCCAGATGGGGGCCCCACTGTGAACCCACAGAATCAAAGCATACAGCCTGTACATACATTTGCTGAAATAGCTCCCTGGATGGTGCCAATGTGCACCCCAGTTAAGAACATTCAGATTTTAGCCTGCATTAAAACCCTCCAGAGGGTCTCTTAAAGATGCAGATTGCAGGCCCCATCCTCCAAAGTCAGAGTCTTTTAGAGAGGAAGTGGTGCCAGGGAATCTGGATTTTGAATCGCCCGAGGCAAGTGTTCTGCACCAGCCTTTGCAACATTGGCCCCAAGAGCTAATACAGTTGCTGCCATTTTGGGGGTTCAGGAATGTGAGACCCAGAGCGGATAAGGAAGAGTGCCTTCCCGGGGATTCTAAATGTGGTCAGCAGCTTGGGTACCCCTGGGAGCTTGCTGGAAATGCAGAATCTCAGGCTCCACCCTATACCTGCTAAATCAGAAATCTGCATTTTAACACGATTAAATCCGTGTGATACTGAAGTTTGAGAAGCCCTGGAAGCCCACCTAGGAAACACGATGTCAACCCCATGCATCGTCAGACGGGAGGCTCACATGACATCAGTTCTGCCCCCTATGCCCTGGGGACAGTGACACAGAGAGATGAACTCTAGAGACCACGGCTGGTGCCAACAGTGGCGCCCGCCTCCTGCTTCTCCAGAGGAAGGCCATTTGTTCATTCTTATTTTGCCCCAAATGGCAGAGAGCTTCTGTACAATAATTCTCATGCGTGTGAAGTGTGTGTGTTTTGCTTGCCCTTGTCCATGCTCTTGGTTAATAATTATTTGTTGCATGAGCCTCAACGTCCCTCCTTGAGCCA
>JAQZBX010110683.1:0-10367 GCA_029593785.1 Cabassous unicinctus
GACCTCACAGCAAGGGGGAGATGAGCAGACACGGAGAGGACACGCAGCGAATGGACACAGCAGCACAAGCAGCAAGGGGGGGATAAATAAAATAAAATAAATAAATCTTTAAAAAAATAAATAAATAACTAAAGAACCTAAGGCTTTTGGGATATTGTGATGGAATGAATGCATTTTGCAAGTAGGAAGGACATGTGTTTTGGGGACCCAGGAGAGGAATGCGGTAGATCCTAATCTGTGTCCCTGTGGGTGGGAACTCGTTATAAGCAGGACCTTTTTGAAGATGTCATTTTTACGTAAGGTGTGGCCCAGCCGAATCAGGATGGGTCTTTTTTTGTTTTTCTTTTTCTCTTTTTGTTTTTTATTTCTTTTTGGGGGGTAGGTCTTAATCCACATTACTGCAGGCCTTATAAAGAGAATCGGGGAAAGCCACAGGGAGAAGCCAGAAGCCAGGAGCCAGCAGAAAGCACACACAGGAGAGAGAGACGCTGTGTGATGGGGCAGATCCGAGTCGAGGAGCTTCGAGGACGGCACAAGCCAGCACCAGAAGGCCGTGGACTTTGGGGAGCAAGCACGGCCATGTGGACACCCTGATTTTGGACTTTAAACTTCCAGAATGGTGAAACTTGTTTAGCCAATTTGCATGTTATTTGTCAAAGAAGCCTGGCAAACGAAGACACAATGCAACAACAGAAAGAAACAACCTAATTTAAAATGGGTAAAGTATGTAACATTTATGTAATCTAAATATCTTTTAAAAGATTTTTTAATTAAAAAAAAAAATGGGTAAAGGACTTGAATAGACATTTCTCCAAAGAAGATATACAAATAGCCAATAAGTACATGAGAAAATGTTCAACATTATTATTCATTAGGGAAATGCAAATCGAAACCACAGTGAGATACCACCTCACACCCACTGGAATAGCTATTGTGAAAAAATGGGAAAGAACAAGTGTTGGGGAGGCTGTGGAGAACTGGAAGCCTACTGCATTGCTGCTGGGAATGTAGCATGATGCAGCCGCTGGGGAGAAGAGTTTGGCGGTTCCTCCAAACATTTAACATAGACTTACCATATGACCCAGCAATTTCACTCCTAGGTATACCCCCCAAAGAACTGAAAACAGGGACTCAAGCACACTTGTACCTCAGCGTTCACAGCAGCATTACTCACGAGAGCCAAAAGGTAGAAACAACCCAAGTGTCCATCAACAGATGAATGGATAAACAAGACGTGATCACACAAACGCCGTATTGCAGCCACAAAAGGGAATGATGTTCCAATTCATGCTACAACATTGACAAGATTATGTTAAGCGAGATAAGCCAGACAAAAGCACAACTACGGTACGATCCCACTTATATGAAAGAGGCAAATCTTTCATATTTGCAAAGAGGCAAATCCAGAAAGGAGTGGAGGTCAGCAGGGCTGGGGGAGAGGTGCTGCGTCTCTTGGGCCAATCCCTTCCTCTCTTTACCTTTCATCTGCTTTTTGTTCCTCTTTCTGGAAGATTTCCTCAATGTTATCCAGTCCTTGCCCATCAAATTTAATTCTGTGAACATGACTTTAATGTCCAGTTATTTCACTCTTTAATTTAACTGCCCCTATTTCATGGATGCAGCACCATCTCTTTCTGGAGTATTAAAGTTTCTGGTGTGTTTCTGTGTTTGTTTTTCAGTTTTTCGTTTTCTCCTTCTACCAAAATTGTTCTTGCTTTCTCAGAGCAGTCTTTTTCTGGTGGTTGTTTCAGTCTCTCTCCCATTAGAGAATTTCTCCCACTGCCCAGTGCTCCTTGGCAAAACGCTCACACTTGAGGTTTCACTGGCTCCAGATGCGTGCGGTGCTTTCTTGCAGGAGGATCGGAAAGTGAGTGGTCATCTTGCTGGGGGGCCCCAGCGCCCTGGACGCTCTTGGACATTTCTCCAGAGAGGTCCTGCGGTCCCTTTCCTGTGTATAAACCCAGCTGCCACTTGAGAAGGAGGCTCAAGACTTCCCTGAGCCCCCTGCTTCCAGCAGCGTCATGCCTGGTGCCCAGTTGTGAGGCCTCTGTGTCAGCCTCACCAGAGGGCAAGTCCTCAGAACTCCTCGAGGTGGAGACCGAAGCGTCCCCACAATTGAAGGGGACGGGGCAGGGGGTCTAGGGCCTCCCCGTCTCGTACATGGACTTTTAGCCAACCAGCTCGTTCCGTCCCAGCCGTCCTCTGCTTCAGAGCATCCTGGAGCTCCACAGCAGGAACAGACATTGCCAGCTTTGGCTTCTCTTGTCCGCTTAGTAATTATTGTTTGCCAAATACTTTCCCATTTCCAAACTTGCCTGCTGTTCTTGAGTCCCCGCTCTTTCAGGTTTTGTCATTTCAGCGCCATTCCAGGTGTCAAGGTTAATGCACGTCTGATGCCCCAAGTCCCTTAGCTGACTCTTGAGAGATGCGTGGCGCTCCCCAAGGGGAGAAGAGGGACTGCCGCTCCCTCCGAGGAGAGAGCCGGCATGGGTCTCCCGCGTCTCCACCCTCCCGGTGCTAACAACTTCGAGTCTTGGGCGGGTGCCCGGCTCGGCGTGTCTGACTTTAAAAAGAACAGGCTAACCTTCACTTACCCGGAGTCGTGCATATTCTGAGTGCGACCCAGCATCCCCCATCCCTCTCCAAAGTGGCATGTCAGTAGATATACTAAAGCCAAGACACTTGGGCGTCCCCATACACGTGTCCCCAGACGGCTGAGCCACGAGCTTGCTGGCCGCTGTCCTGAAGCGGTTCACCGCGTCCGCCCAGTAGCACGAGGTCTCTGGAACGCTCACGTCCACCGTCCTGCGTTAAAACCTGCCAGGCCTCGGGGAAGCCTCTCCGCAGAGGCTGACCTGGCGACAAGAGCTGGAGTCGGGCCCCTCACCGCCGGCCCGACGGCCTCCTCGGCCGCCTCCTGGCGACCGCGTGCCAGAAATGCTCGGCTCCCTGCGCACACTCCACACGCTACCGAAGGGCGCGCGCTGTGCTGCCAGAGGACTCCTCCCAGGTTTCATCCAGCCAAGGCCTTGATCCCACATTACCCTCCTAGCGGGCACGCAGAGACAGCGACCCCACAGAGAGGTAACAAAGCTGCCAGGGCACTGCACACTTGGTGACGAATTCAGTTCTTTCCCACCCATCTTAGATTGGCGCATCAGCCTCGGTAGATACGGAAACAGTGGGGGGAACGGCCGAGTAAGGAAACCCTGGCAGAGCTGCTCAACAGGTCCTGCTCAAAGTGGCAGCCACAAGGGGGAGCGGGAAGGGCCCGGTGCGGCGAGGACAGGGGACCAGACGCCTGGAGCCTGCACAGGCCTCGGTGCTGGGGCCTCAGCTGTGGAGGCGCTGGGACACAGAGCCAGGGAGGGCTCAGGAAACCACCATGTGCCCTGCCACCCACCCAAAAGGGACAGTGTGCAAGTGAGAGCATCAGTGAGTGAGCTGGGGCACGGGGCTGCTGAACGTCTACCTCGCCCAGCCGGCCTCCCGGCCCCCTCACCATTCAGGAGCTGCAGCTCCAGGAAGGTGGCGGCACACACTTTACACGCCCACTGGCCAGGCTCCGAGTCCACGGGCGCACTGTTTTCTGTAGTGCCTGCAGCTGCAAAAGACAAGAGAGGAGAAATGGTGAGGCAGAGGCAGCTCGGCTCACCACGAGGTCCCCACCCTGCAGACGACACCCCCATGCTGACAGGCGACGAGGACCATCACGCCGGCAGTGGGCACGTGGGTGCCTAGGATGCACCAGTCTGGCTCTCAGGGTTCTGCGAGCCTCGCAGCGATCCCATCTTACAGAGGAGGAAACTGAGCCCAGAGCAAGGCGGTCACTGCCCGCGTCTGGAAGCGGCCTGCTGCAGGGCCTGTCCACGAATGCGCCAGTGTGGCCAGAGGCACCTTTCAGACAACTTCAAGACATAAACGCGGCTTAAGGAAACAAACGTTGTCCTCAACCCTTCACTGGCCCACTGGACCCTAAAACAGTTGGCGACCAGGTGCCCCGTGCCCTGACAGGGAAGGGTGCCGAAGAGGCAAGACGCACTTGCACGTCACAGCATCAGAAAAGGACGAAGAGCCAGCGCGAGGCCATCGGGTAGCCGGAGCCAAGGCGTGTGAGCAAAGGCACCTTCTTCTCATCCAGGTGACTGCTCATCTCCAGCATCGAGGCTCCCCACCCACGAGTGCGAATCCAGACCAGCCCGGAACAAAAAGGCGTTCCTTCACACGTGCTGCTCTGATGCCAGGGAACGAGGACTAACTGCAAGAACTACTGAGTCAGGAGCATTTCTTCTTGTGAAGGAAAGTACTCAATAATGCCCAAAAATTATTTTTAAAAGATAAGAATTTTTTAAGGAGAAAAAAAAACGAGCCAACGATCAAAAGACAATTCCTGATTGCCAATTACTCAAATATCCAACAAAAGAGAAGCTCTAGGCAAAATGTTAACACTGGATAGCCATAAAACGATGCCACAAAAACAGTAAAAATCAGGAAAAAGCTTAAAATAGGATCAGAAAAATGTGTTCATGTAAAAAAGAGTAAGCAATAGCACGGCATATGCAGTAAGACCTAAGTGTGTGGAAGCACACGACTTTTTAAAAGACAAGAAACTGCAAAACTATAGAAACAGGGTGATGTCATCAAGATGGCAGAGTGGGAGTGCCAAAATCCTGTCCCCCCACCAGAAACATCAAAAAGCAAAACAAAACAAAGAACAGCCACAAATTGTCAGAACCAACCTTCTCAAAACTCTGGAAAACAGTCGAAGGTTTACAGCAACCAAGCGCACAGTGAACCAAGAAACCACCACCTGAGAACAGTGGGAAGGCCTCGCGGCGCCTTTAGGAGCCCTTGTCCCTTCCCAGCTCGGCACGGCAGTCCGCGAGGCGACACCCCATGGGCCCAGGGCAGGTCCCTGCTCATTAGTTCTAGAGGAAACAGGGCGCAGGCCTTGCTTGCAAATCAGGGGCTCTGTGTGTCTGTACCAATGCATCTGGTGGCAGCCTGAAGGACTGACGGGGGGCTCGTCTCTGCCTCGCCCACCCAAGAACACACTCGGGGTGCAGAAGCAGCAGGCACAGCCGTGAAAACACAAAAGCCCTGGAAGGAAACCATCAAACCACAGCCACCTGGGTGAAGGATTACAGGCTGCCACATACAACAGAGCACCTGGGGCCTAGGGGAAAGGTTGTGGAGAATTTCTTAGTAAATGGGGGCATTTGGAGCAGCCAGGTCTAAGGGGAAACGCAGAGTAAGGCACGTGCCCAGGGCAAGAGGCAAGCTCCAGAAAGCCCTGGGAACACCCTAACCTTTCACCAAGCGCTGACGGCTGGGCTGGAAGCAAAGCTGGCTGAACTCTGAAGGAGACGCCCAATACAGAGCCAGTCTGCAAAGACCCTGAGAGGTCTTGTCCTGCTTTGTTTTAAACTCCTGGCGTTCAAGGGGACCCCTGTCATAACACTAGCTGAATCCAAGCTGAAAGAGCAGAGACTTCAGTGACCATCATGCAAGGAATACAGCCTTCACAAAAGCAGTTTGGAAAAACCACTAAACAAAGACTGCTACAGCCTTCAACAATTGAAAAAAAATCAGATCTTGGGAAAGGGCTAGAATGTGATTTCTAGAATTAACACATCAAAATGTTCAAATGCCTATATTTCAACAAAAAATCATGGGACATATAAAGAAACAAGAGATGGTCCATTGAAAGAAACAAAATAAAGCAACATAAATGATCCCTGAGGAAGCAAAGACATCGCAATTACTAGTCAAAGACATGGAGTCAGTTGTCCTAAACATATTTAATGAGCTAAAGGAACACAGAGACAGAGAACTAAAGGAAATCAGAAAAACAATATAAGAACAAAATGAGAATTTCAGTAAAGAAACAGAAATTAGAAAAAGGAACTAAACAGAAATTCTGTAGCTAAAAAGTACAATGACTACAATAAGAATTCACTAGAAGGATTAAACAGCAGACTTCAAGGCAGAAGTAAGAGTCAGTGAACACAGAGGTGGGCAATTTAAATGAGGGAGGAATTAAGATATCCCCAGATAAGCAAAAGCTGAGGGAGCTCATCACCACTAGACTTGCCCTATAATATACACAAAAGGGCGGCCCAGAGGTTGAGAGAAAAAGGCACACTAGAGAGTAAACTGAAGTTGTGTGAAGAAATAAAGATTTCTGGTAAAGGTAACTATGTGGGTAAATATAAATGTCAGTGTTATTGTATTTTTGGTTTTTAACTCCACTTTTTATTTCTTACATGATTTAAAACATGAATGCATAAAAAATATTTACAAATTTAAGCTATTGGGCACAAAATATATAAAGATATGATTTGTAATTTGAACAACAGAAAGGGGAGAAACATATAGATGTAGGAGTATCATTTGTGTATGCTATTCAAGTTAAATTGGTATCAACTCAAACTAGATGGCTGTAAATTTAGGATGTTAAATGTAATCCCCATGGTAAGCACAAAGAAATATCTTTAAAATATATACAAAAGGAAATGAGAAGGGATTCAAAATGGTTCACTACCAAGGTTCAACTGGACATAAAAGCAGGCAGTAATGGAGGAAATGAGGACCAAAGGCACAGGGATGCTAAAAAGTCCTGGCAGCTGCCCCACTGGTATATTCAGTTCTGAGGCGAGGGGACAGGAGAGGCCTCGTGGCTGGGAGTGAATGACAGAAGGCATCTCTGGCCGTGGGAGCTGGACAACTCAAACCATGGAGGCAGTCAGCTTTCTGCATACCTTTCTAAGCCCCTCTTCACATGTCTTGTTATCTACTCAGACACGTTTCCAGGAAGCAGACAGTGGTGGGGCACTTAAAACATGCACTTGGCTCTGATTTGGGACCCAGGTGCTAGGAGCAGAAAGGGCTGGAAAAGGGTTCTGGAAGCCCCAGCCTGTGCCAAGGTGGAGGATTCCTGGGGACTTGGGACTCATGGGAAGGGGCTGGGGTGGACTGTCCCAGTATAACTATTCCAAAAGGCTAGAGGACAAAGTACCCGGTCACCCTCAGCATCCCTGAATAAGAACAGCTATGACAATCCTCAGAAGGCAAACACAGTGGATGACACATTCCCAGGCTAATTTCACTTCAATTGTCCATAGCTTCAAACTTGGCTCCGAACTGACAGATCTTTAGCAGGCAAAGAGCAAACAAAACAACTATAGATGCGATATGGGGAGACGATCTTTGCTTTGAGCTTGAGTGTTCTGAGGTAGGTGTGACAACCTCTAGGACACAGACAAGGAGTAAATCCCCAAGGTCAGTGTCCCATCACCAAAACCAGACAGGAATAAATCCTCCAGGTCATCACCAAACCCAACTAGCAAAAATTCCCAAGGTCAGCGTTTCATCACCAAACATGATGGGAATAAATCCCCAAGGTCAGTGTCTTATCATCAAAACCAACAGGCAAAGATCCCCAAAGTCAGCTTCTCATTCAATTACCAGCCCTGACAGGCATAAGTCCCCAAGGTCAGTGTCCCGTCACCAACCCCAAAGGGCAGCTTGGGTTGGTCCGGAGCCACAAGAGTGTCATCTGGCTGTTCTTTTTGCTTGGATTCAGCTAGTGTTATGACAGGGGTCCCCTTGAATGCCAGGAGTTTAAAACAAAGCAGGACAAGACCTCTCAGGGTCTTTGCAGACTGGCTCTGTATTGGGCGTCTCCTTCAGAGTTCAGCCAGCTTTGATTTGAGCCCAGCTCAACAAAAAGGAAATCATTTTCTCTCCAGAGTCATGTCCTCTTTTGGGGTCTGGATTTCTCCTCCTTGACCAGAATTATCTTCAAGGCAGCAATAACCAGGGTTTGCTCCCCGGGGTAGGACTACAAGGACCCAATGAGATTTTGTTTTTGCATGTCAAAAAAGTAAAAAAAACAAACAACCAGCAATTTCATATGGCTCTTTGAGGTAACATGAAGAAGACCTACTTTAAGAGGCCCCATGCACGGGGAGGACAGCGTTAACACCCGTGAGGTGCTGCACTGCGTAGCAGCATAGCTTTTCCAATAGCAACGCTGAACTTGGGCAAATAACTCATGTGACCTCGCTTTCAACACATGTGCACCCAGCACACATACACACGTGGACACATCTCACACCTGTGCACACCTGTGCACACCCATGCTGGGAGCAGGTGCTGCCGAGCAGAGGAGTGATGGTGGGGCCGGATCCCAGGTTCAAACGCTGGCTCTGGCACCTACTGAGCTGGGACCTTGGGATAGGCGCGGACCCTTCTCTGTACTCAGAGTCCTTTGCTGAAAATGGGGCTAGTGACCCTCCTCAGAGGACCAGGGGGCTGAGTCCTTGGAAAGGCCTGAGAGCACAGCTAAGGATTAGCTGCACTACATCCAAATACCCAAATCTACAGCAGTAGACGAGTGGGCGAATCCCCACACCAGGTGCATGACACAGAGGTGAGCCCCTCGAATGTCTGCCCACCCAGATACCTAAACAGCAGAACAGAGCCCACCGAGTGGGATCCACAGGAACTCTCGCCCCCCGGCCCCAGCCCGCACGCCCAGCACAGAGGGTCTCGCCCCATCTCGGTGCCACATGGGGCAGCGCAGCACGTAGTGCCCAGGTCAGTGTGGCGGGGCTGGTTCTAGGCAGAGAGCGGGCGAGGCTGCGCGTACCCTGGGCGCTGCAGCAGACCTGCTTCAGCATGGGCTTGTCCATCTTCTTGGCGTAGAAGGCGGCATACCACACCCGCAGCTCCGTGCCAGCAGGGATGTCCCGTGAGGTAGTGAAGTACACGTCGCTGTCGTGCTGGGAGGCCGTCAGGTTCTGGTGGCCGTGCTCCTCCGCCGGCCGCACCAGCATCATCCAGTTGCAGTCGTCCTCATTGGAGGTGTCGAAGCAGACAGGGTGCCCGTCCTTCTGGAACACCTGAAAGGGAGCAGGGCCCGCCGGAGGGGTGGGAGGGAGTGGCTCTCACAGGGCAGTGTGGGCAGGTCAGCACGCGTGTGCACGCGGGGAGCCAGACAGTCAACACACACGGGCCAGGCGGCGCTCGCACCGAGCTCCTCTACGGGCCCTGGCTAGGGGCTGGCACCGGGTGGGAGGGCAGCAGGGAGAGCACGTGCTCAGACAGCTCAGGCTGCTCACAGGGCAAAGGGGATGCTGTGGATGCGGCAAAAGGTACCTGGTCCACGTGGGCTTGGTCAGGTGCTGTCAGGACACCTAGGTCTATACCTGGTACAGGTGGTGCTTTGGGGTCCCTGAGTTCTCTACCTGCTCCACGTGGGCATCGGGACACCTGAATTCTGCTTCTGGTCCAGGTGGGCATCGGGACACCAAGTTCTACACCTGATCCAGGTGGCACTGGGACATGAGAGCTCTACCCCTGGTCCAGGTGGGTAGTGCTTATCCAGAAACCAGGGGATCCTTGCTCAGGTTCTCTGAGAAGAGTTCGTCTCCATCAGCAATTGCTGCCATGACGAACAGCTCGCTCTCCATTTCCTCTCTGGCAAGTATTTCTGAAGGCTTGCTCTGGGCAGGTACTCCGCAGAAGGTAGAGACAGAGCAGTGAGCAAAACCTGCCTCACCTGGCCACACGGGACAATCTGGCACCTCTTTTAAGTACTCTGAGGCCCCTGCTGCAATTTACAGCCATTTTGTTTTTCTCATTCTCGCCTGAATGCAGAAAACAGCTGTCTCTTCTCACCCTGGCAGCTTTTAGAGCTGCCAAATTGGTAGCATAGCCTGATGTCTCATCGCTGCCTAAACAAACACCTTCCTTTTGAAAGGTCTGCAAAGTGCCACGCACTCTGCGCGGGGCGGGAAGATTGCTATATTGATGTACCTTTGCAAAAACTCCACAAATCACCACCTCCTAAAAACTGCAACATCGACGGGTTGCAAGGGAACTAAAATCAGCATTTTGGCCTCATCCTCCTGCACACATTTTAGATACACTCTCTTTAGTGTTTTGCAAAGTTGAAAATAACAAAATACTAACTTAACTTTGATGCTCCTCTCGTGACATAAAAGGAAACTCGATGGGAGGGAGGGAGGGAGCAAGGACGACGGGCAAGCGTGTTCCTGGGAATTAAGCAAAACCGCACTATCTAGAGATGTCTCTGAGACAGCGATAAACTGAGCAGAGCAGGGAAAACCCCCCAGCTCGCCGGCCCTCGCCGGCCCCGCGCTCACCTTCAGGGGAAACGCAGACTCCCTCTCCCACTTGGCCACCCGTCTAGACTCAAAGGGCCCAAACCGGGTCCGCCTGACGAGCTGAGCTACGGCAAACACTCCTTCGGTTCCATCTTCCAGGCGCCGGATCTCCAGGTTGGAAGGAAGGGACGATCTAGGAACGGAACAGAACAAGAGACGCGTGGCCTGGTGCCC
>JAQZBX010110684.1:0-10355 GCA_029593785.1 Cabassous unicinctus
GTTTTACTGTATCAAGAATCTCTATATTGAAGGTGTGTGTTAAAACAAAACAAAGCAACAAAACCAAAAACCCAACAAGAAACACAAGTTTTCTTAGATTCCATTAGAAAATTCTTATAGGTTCCATTTCAATCAGACCATCACAAGACAATTGTTTGTTCTACACCTAACCATTAAAACTGACCAAAAAGCTTACTCACCATGGACTGCAAGCAGTTATAAGAGTTATGAATAAATATGATGCTTTTATATTTACATAAGCAGTTTTCATGAATATTATAGAGGTTGGAGAAATAGAGCTAGTTGTTCCTTTTTAGCAAGAGCACTTGTAAAATACGGAAAGTGATTAGGTAAATACTCCTTTTCACTGAGTTGATCAGTTAAAGGACTTTAGAAAAGTCAGCAGTTCGTTTACCTGAGTTTCCCATTTAAAGGCTAAATAGTAATTGAATGCTCTGAAGAATGTGAACAAAAAGCCACAGTATTAAAAAGGGCCAGAGTCGGAAAAGAGACTCAAAATGAAGTTTGAGTCTTTTGAATTTTTATAAAATCTAATAGAAACAAACATCTATGAATTTCCCTTTTTAGTCAAAACATGAAGTCATAGAATTATACTGATTTACTGGATGTTATTTAAAACTTATGTTGGGGGTCTGCCTGTAAACTCATTAACAAAACAAGTCAAATTCTTTTGGAATTTTGGAACAAATTGCTGTAAGTAATAAGAGCTAGTTATTAGTAACATTTCAGTTATGAATCCATATGAGATTATCAATTAACACCAGATAAAGACTTCAGCATAAATATGATTTTTAACCTGAATAGATCCCTTTTGAAGGGTGATATAGAAAATAACTATAAATTTTATCCAGAAAAATAGTGCACCCAGTGTTTTACTAGCAGCTAAGCTTACTTTTCAACAAGGTGTTTCTGTCATGCTTAGCCATGGACAATCTGCCAATAAGTTTTTGTCTGTTTAAAACAGAGGACTAAATACAACACATTGCTTATAGTCAGGATCCCAACTATAGTCTGAAAGTGAATATTTTATCAGGCATGAAATATAACCATATTACTATTTCAAACATGTTATTTCAATTTCAGATCCAAATAAATCTGCTATGCAAAATCACCTTTCTAAAACGTTAACATTTAGCAGAAACTGGGAAGCACTTTGGTCTACGTACGTCATTAGATTATGAAACAAATGAAAAACATCTCTTTCCCTAATCCTTTGCCCCACGATGTATCAGTATCATTAAAATTTAAAACACGATTGAGGTACATATATCTGTGGAGAAGTTCCTACAGTTGCATTCAGTGTATGACTCAAAGAAGCACTGAGCAAATTCACCAGGAACAAGGAACAATTAACAATTATTAAAAACAGCATTTTGAAACTCCCAATCCTTCTTCCTACTTTCATTCATTGTTAAATCACAAGCCTTTCTTAGATTAGACTGGGGCTCTGAAAAAAGTCAACATGACTTTGGGACATAAAACAACGTTCTTATGATCAGAGGTACTAGTCTTGGACCGAGAGCACAAATAGTGTATTTCATTTTCCAGTTCTACATAGCTTAACAGTGAAAAATTTTGCCTAAGACACACTACAATAGATTTTAAGTACAAAGATAAATAAAATTTCTGTTGACCATCAGGCAGAAATTACTACTAGTTGACAACCACTTATGGCATTTATTCAGACTTTTTTTTTAAAAAGGTAACAGAACCATTATAGATGAAATAATCTACTTCAAGCCAAAGAGAACAGGTAGAGTTCCAGGGCTTGCATCACTAGCATTTGCAGCGAAGGCAGGCTTGAGGGAAATTGATTAATATTTACGTGGAATATTTCGAACAACAGGCAACTTGAACAGATGACCACTGACACCCTGCCCAGAGGAAGAGAGAGAGCCTGATTTAACAGAGATTTAGTAGTGAAATGTTTCCATCGGATGCACCCAAATATCAAAATATCAAAGATGATTAAATTACTCAAAAGCAGGTTTCTGATTATGATTTTTAAATTTAATTACCTACTAGAACATTAAAATAAATCTAGTTTCCATGTTTGCCAGTTTGACATAGCAGCACTGAAATTAAAAGGGAGGGGGAGCTTCTGTACTTAGTTTTTAAAGGCTATTTTTAACATGTTGGTAGAAATGCAAACTGGTTAAATTACAAATGACCAAATCAAGCATGCCAACCTTTGAAGATTATTGTCTTCACCCACTCACAAACTCCTTGCCTCAGCAGATCTGTCAGGTGTCTAAAATAATATGATTTAGGGTTCTGTTGGAGATGGGGAAATATTTTTAAATACTTTGCGGCAATGCACTTCTGTGAGTTTTTACTCCAGAGGATAGTTTTCTGTGTAGAATGAAGAACATGGCCAATAGAGAAGGCAGCTGGCATTAAAATAACTAGCACAGATTCCTTGATACACACACAATGAAAACAAAAATAAGGACCCTGTACAGGTGTAAACAAGCTAACAATGACCTTGGCAAAATATCTTCATCTATTGAAAAAAATCTCAAAAAACCATGCAACTCAAATTTCCTCCCTTTCCACAAGAATGAACTGAAGGAAAAAAAAACAAAAACAGATGGAACCATCTGTTTCCGTCAGTAGAAAACAATAATAGATACATTAGTTTCCAGGACAAATAAAACTTTAAAATATTAATACTGAAAAAATACAAGTAAATTTTTATTAAAAATATACATACTCCTTACTCAGTCTTTGTGTACATTTTGTTTTGTGTGAAAAAGAAAGAAAATAAAAACAAAATAGGAAGAGCATTAAGACTAACTAATCATTTATACTGTATTTGGTAGAAGCGTGTTTCAGTCAAACTTTAAAGAAAAATAAGTCATTCTGTTTTCATTTGCTCCCGGACATCAGAAGGCAGAGTTTCAAACAGAGCATCTTCTACAACTAGACCAGCTCTCTTCAGAGCCCGACAGTCACCAAGTTCAGGAGGGAGGATTTCAAAATGATTGCCTTTAACATCCAAATAGGAGAGAAATAGTAAATTTCCAATTTTCGGTGAAAGTACTGATAGGCTGTTTTTTCCAATCTTGAGAGTTTTAAGTTTCTTGCAGAAGTAGAGTTCATCCGGCAGGCTCTCCACTTTGTTACAAGTGATGGAAAAATACTGTAAACTTTGTAGAACTCCAATTTCAGGGGGGATAAACCGAATGTCATTGCAGGATAAGTCCAAGTATCGGATTTTGTTGCATAGGAAGAGGTGGGAAGGCAGCACCTCTATTTTATTGTGACTAAAGGACAGACGCTCCAGGCTGGTGAGTTTCTTTATATGCTCTGGGATGTAGGTGATGCTGTTATGCCACAGTTTTAGCACTGTCAATTTTCTCAAGTGCTGAAAGCTGACGATTTCTTCGATAGATTTCAGATTATTCTCCTTCAGGTCCAATTCCTGGAGGCTGAGCAGGCTGAACACAGCGTGGGGGATGCGCTCCAGGTCACAGTGGACCAGTTCCAGGTCAGTCAGGTTGACCATCTTCTTTAGGTTGTTGAGCATCACCAGCTTGGTGCCATCGTTATGGATGCACATCTTCTGGAGATGGCTGGAAACGTCAACCACTGCCTGAGGGATTTTGGAAACATTGCTTTTGATAGAGAGAATTTTAAGGCTTTTGAGATCACGTAGAGACTCAAGGGTGACATTTCTGGAAATATCATTACTTAGAGAGCCAACTAGGTAGAGCTCTTCCAGATTCCGGAGTCCATACATCCAGGGGGGCAGCTCCCTCATGTCATCAAACTTGACGCTCAAGACCTTGAGGTTTTCCTTCAGGAAAGATAAAGCTGCACTGTGGATTTTGACAGAGCACTGGTGTAAAGAGAGTTCTTGGAGGTTGTCGAGCTGCGCGACTGTGGCTGGTATCATCACATTCTTAATGATTTCAAGTTTTAGAGACTGTAATTCTGTGATTTCAAAAACAGTGTCTGGAAGGCCAGAGAGCATGATTAGAGGCAATTCCAGTCGGTTGTGGGCATTTGTCTGTAGCTTTTGCCTCAGTTTATCGGCAGTCCACTCGTTATTTAAGTTCAGCTGCTTTAGTTTGTTTTCACTGACTTCAGACAGGAACACTGCAAATCTCTTGGAATAGAGAGGGTCATACTGATCTATCATGTGAAGCATAAAAGCAAAGTCATTTTTTACGTCAGGAATATCATCAATTCCAGTCTCCTGCCGGACATACTCAAAAGAATATTCCCTCAGGGAACGGTAAAACAGCCAATATAAAGTATAAAGGCACGTCAGTCCATATATACTTACAAAGCACAGGTAGCAAAAGGAAAGTTTTGAGAATAAGTGTGCCATGGTATGATTGCAAGAAAAGTTTTTATATCCAGTCATATCCTGAATGTCCACATTACAGTCCACTGTAAACTGGACTTTGGAAACCAGGGCGCTATTATATGCAATGATGATCAGGAATTTTATAACCTTCAGTACAGTCTGGCGAACATACATGGCATACAATATATCACCTTCTTCCACATGTAGCCTGAACTTCTTCACCTTCTCAAATAAGGCCTTCGCTTGCTCACCTTCCTTTTTATCCAGAGCTCCTGCCGTGGACTTGTCAACCACAAACTTCTCAGGAATTGACTTTAAAGACTGAGAATTGACCATGTTGCCTTCTGGACCAGACTGGATGGTGTTGGATCTATTCAGGTTGTTCTTTCTGTTGTCCTTTTCTTCTGAGTCTTCCCCAGACACTTCTGATAAAGCCCGGGTGGTCCACGGAGAGTCAAAACATTTCCCCAGGATTGAGATGAAATGTTCTATTTTGGAGCTGGAGCCAGGGAACTTGAACCAAAAGTTACTACAGAGCATGAAGACCAGAGTATGGATGAGGACAAGGTAAGGGAAATACTTGGCATACCAGTGGAGGGCTCGCTCATAACACATCTGGTTTATAAAACTGTACTGTTGAAGGTCCAGGTCTGTCTTCAGTCCTTTCATTTCCACAGTGGCAGGGTTAGGAGCAGATGGTTTAGGTGGAGGCAGTGGAGTGGTACTGGCAACTGCTTGAGAGACATTCGAAACAGAAGAATGGTTCTGAGAAGGCTGCACTCTTTTCGGAAGGCAGATTATCTTGTCTTGCATGACCTGAAATACAGAAATTGTATTTTCAAATTATATTACTCAAAGAGCCTTCATAATTTCATTAGTGCTAAGAAAGCAGCAATCATGTCCAATAAATGTCCATTTCCTCTGCCTGGAGAATACAACGTTCAGTTCCAGCAACAAGATTTTATTCTTAGCCCACATGTTGGAAAAATGAAATATCCAACTTTGTTCATCACATCTAAGACATAAAACACAGGGACTGTATATTAGGACATAGAATAATTCACAACATAATAAATATGAAATATATTAAATTCATGTATTTTTTAAAATTTGTATTTCTTCTCTCACTGGAACCTGGGAAAATCAATCATTGATCTGGGAAGTACATCCCCTATTCAGACTTAATCTTGGCTTCCAAGATTATATCATTAGCTTGTGTTTAAGGAATAAAAGAATTAGAAGGAGGAAATATGGAAGAAACTCCTATCTTTATAGTTTCTTTCTTTTCTTTCTACCCATATCCTGGACTATATGCATAGCTAAATACAAATGACTTTAATATAATGGAAATTTCATTAAGCTTTTATAAAAGCAATTTTTTCTGAGAGGAATGGATGAATAGAGAAATGTTCAATAGTACAACAATATGCTTTTCACACCAGATATTAGACTGAGAACCTCTAATCCTCTACAAATGTTTCAATTTGTCAAAAAGACTATTAAGCTCTAAGAATGTCCAATAGGCTCCTAGGATTATAATTTGGGAAAGAGAGACTGCATCCTTTTGAAGTTGAGGTAGGATGACACAGAATATATACCTTGAGTCAACCTGGAGGAATCGTCCCCAGGAAGAAACCCATGAAAGCAGAACCATTTGAACAATAAGCAAACAGTTCAGAGCAGGAATAATAACCAAGTAGTTGGCAGCAATGACATGTGGAATTAACAATGTAAAGAAAAAGTTTATTTCTACCTTAAAATGTCAAATGGCTAGAAATCCATAATGTTTAGTCATTCTGCAACAGCAAAGATTTATACCATTTATATTGATTGGAGGAAAAGACACTGAGGCTGTTGGGAAGTGGAATGTGACCACCAGTGGTGACATGTGAGATAGCAGACTATCAAACAGAAGCACAAGGTTGACAATGGAGTGGATTATTCAACACTTAGTAAAGTGCTTGATACATAAGAGACAACCAGTGTATATTTGATGAGTAAGTGAATGGAACCAGTTCCAGCATAGGTCTGGGTATGGAGGACACCTCTAATAGTGATGAAGATGACAATGGTGATTATAGTGATGACAGCCATGATCATCACCAAGGCACAGAGAGGTTAAGTGACCTGCCTCATGCTATCTGGCCCAGACCACCAGAGCCCACATTCTTATTTTATTTTACTGTATTTCTAGGATTAAATAGAAAGGATCCCAAATTGACATTTTCCTAAATAACAAACTACCTTATATAAATAATTTGTGTTTTAGGGAAAAAACTTATTACTTCCCATAGCCAATGGAGACAACAATGACAGAATGAGATTTGGGGAAGAGAGGATGTTTCACTAGAAGATTTATAAAGGTCTGTCCTCAAGGATAAAGCAGGGGACAATTACTATATAAATCAAAACAAGGCAGAGGAGAACAACATGTGTTTGCATTTAGGGGGTTTGGTGTCTACAGAAGTGTGACAAGTGAACAGTGGTCTTCAAACATTTTTATTACTTACCTATATTGGAGTAGGGTAGGGAATGGGGAATTAACACTTAATTGGTACAGAATTTCTGTTGGCAGTGATGGAAAACTTTTGGTAATGGATGGTGTTGATGGTAGCACGACAAATGTGAATGTAATTACCACTGAATTACATATTTGAATGTGGTTAAAACAGGAAATTTTAGATTCTATATGTTACTAGAACTAAAATTTTAAAAATCATACAACAAACAGTGAACCCTAATACAAACTATGAATATAGGTAACAGTAAAATTATATTATTTCATCAGTGATAACAAAGGTAACACACTAATGCAAAGTGTCAATAATAGGGAAAATTGTCTGTATGAGGGGGCATATATGGGAACTCTGTATTGTATCTTCTGCATGATTTTTCTAAAAACCTACAACTTCTCTAATTGAAAATAAAAAATACTTGATAAAAAAACCCAGCAAAAATGTAAAAGAATTTGGGCAGCCTCTTGGGGATTTTTTATAATAGAATTTAATCTATATTTCTTTAGACTCAAAAACATTGATCAAAGTTGTACATTGGAATTAATAGAGGGATGTATTCATGTTTTAAAATACTGCAATTGTTACTAAATAATAGAAATGTATGTTTTATAGCAGCATTACCCAACGTCAAGTTCCATGGAACCATCATTGGAAATGAGAAAATGATTCAGTGGTCAAAGACATTAGGAAATTCATTGTTATGAAAGGGGCCTTTCATCAGGTCTCTTCCTTGCAGGACTTCTTGGAGTCTTGAATATACTCATTTGCATTGTGGATCTCTAAGACAGGTGTGCACTATGTAGCTTTTGTCCAAAATATTTGACGATAGAATATTTCGCCCCCACAAAAAGACCTCACATTGGGATACGCGATGTCACTGACATGCAAAGACCTTTCTTTATCTTTTTAATTTTTAGTTTTGAGCCAACA
This sequence comes from Cabassous unicinctus, assembly GCA_029593785.1. Classification (NCBI taxonomy): domain Eukaryota; kingdom Metazoa; phylum Chordata; class Mammalia; order Cingulata; family Chlamyphoridae; genus Cabassous; species Cabassous unicinctus. Next base: position 7,783 of record JAQZBX010110684.1, read on the forward strand.
GAAGTAGAAGAGGAGAGTCTGTCTATCTCTATTGTCACCAACATGGTACTTTATGTATTTGAAGCACACACATCGATTACAATAAAGCATTTAATGAGTCATGCTGGGGAGGTGGGGGGAGAAAGAAAGAAAAAGAAAAAAAAGGAAAAGAAAAGAAAAGAAAAGAACTGAAAAGAAAGGAAGAAAGAAAACTCCAGCAGGCAGCTAAGAGTGGAATTCCAAAGGAATGTAAAGGCAGGCTGTTCAATCTAGGATTAGGAAAAGGAGCAGAGTTTATTATTAATGGCATTTCTGGACACTGCATCATAGGCAAGAACCAGGAGAGGGACTGGTATTGTCAAAGGTATAGTCAAAAAGAGAAAGAAGACAGAAAAAAAATGAAGGCAGACAGGCTCCCTAAAATAGATGGGTAAAAGATGTTTTTGCCTTATCTTTGTAAATAACAGCAGCTTGCAAGAACTTGGGAACTTTTGTTTCACCTTTTCTGCTCTTTTGAGAAGTTTGCCTAATTAAACCTATACATCACTTCTCTTTTCCTTTACCTAGTAATTTAAGGATTTTGCAAAGGCTCCACAACAAATTTCAAAAGAATAACAGCAGGGTTCCAAGCTGATGGTGCTGGGCTAAGGGAGAGGGCTTGGGGTGGGGGTGGGTGATGGCCCCCTCTACCTTCGGCTCCTGGTTCCATCCGGTTCTGCAAAACCCTGAGACTTAGATCATCACCACCAGCTCTAAACACACATGTCACAATGGAAGAAATTCCATTTTCTTCTAGGGACAATCCTTAGACTGCCTTTGGAGGATAAAGGCTTGTGTCTAGAGTTAGATGGTGTGTTTGTGTGGGGGGAAGGAAGAGAAGTAGGGGAAAGAAATAGGGTGTGGGATGGGGGGTGGGAGGAAAAGAGGATAAACATTAAAAACAAAAGAAAGAAGATGAACAAGATAACCTGATCCAAAATGTGGCAAGGTGAGCAAAACTACTATCCTAAAAGCTGATATGTACATTTTTCTTAGAAAAAAATCATCTATGTTAAGGAAGATATCTAAGAAAGTTTGGAAGTCAGGAAGAGAAGGACAGAAACGGTGAATCACTAAGAGCAAGTGTCAGGAGAAACCAAGGCAACAAATAGATTGCTCAACTATCTACTCTACATGGAAACAATCAGGCTTGGAGCGAGGAGGATGTGAGTCAGCAGAGCAGAAGGCCTAGTAGGGAGGAAGACAAGTAGGTCAAGCAACATGGCAGGAGGATGGTGCATACACTCGTTAATTCTACTATTTTGAGATGTAAAAACCTTTTAATCTCTCAAATCTTTAGTAAAATCTGCTACAACACACATAGGCACACACATTTTATGAACAAATTATGTAGAAATCACAGAAAAGGACCCAACTTCATGCTTGAAGCAAAGTTGTAAAGGCAGGGAAGAGTTTGCCTGGGATGAATACAAATCTATAATCTAATTCTATGGAAACAAACTTAGAACTATAGGGACCATGAGAACCTTCCAGGAATTTGTTAAAATCTTGGAGAGGGCTTTGGACTGGGGTTTGACCCAATCTCCTCTAGGTTATAAAGAGCAGGTGACCTCTAGGTTATAAAAATGTAAAGCATGCTCCTCAAGTCTTCATAATTTTTATGTAACTGGGCCAGGGATTGAACCTGGGTCCTCATATGTAGGAAGCCAGTGCTCTACCACTGAGTCACATCAGCTGCCCTGAGTTGGCTTTTTCATTTGTTTGCTTGTTTTTTGTTTTTTTTTAAGGAGGCACCAGGACTTGAATCCGGGACCTCCCATGTGGGAAGAAGGTGCTCAATCACTTGAGCCACATCTGCTTCCCAAGTCTTCAAAATTAATGTCCCCAGAGGAAAAAAAAATGTAGATGTAAAATTGTTTCATGACTGTGATGATATCTAGATAGTACCTGTAGAAAAGAAACCCAAGAGTCGCAGGGATTGGAGAAATGGGCTCACTAAAATTTGAACCCAAGTATTTTCATCTGCAAATCATGCTGAGATAATACAACAGCTATCTTTCTTTAGGGGGAAAAGAGAATCCCAGCTTCCTCAATTTTAAGGTGAATAAAATAAAGTGGTTTCTTTTTTTTTGGTTTTGCTTTTGAAAGGGAGTGTTTTCAAGAGAAACACAAGCTTCCACAAAAAAAGGAAACAGTTTATCCACATCATGCCCTGAAATGCTGCTAAAATCTAGGAAAATAAATCAAATATTTAAAACTGTAACTGGGATGTTTAAGTCACATTTATACCTTCAAAGAGATGCATTTTTATATGCAGATGTTTATACTTTAACACATACTGAAATACCTTGTATAATCAATATCCAATAAAGTATGGCTTTTTAATAGTAATTTACACTATTTTAAGTAATTATTGTTTATGGCTATATCTTTGATTGTATGATATATCTTTGATAATGGTTACTTGATTCTCAGTCCTTTCTTAGAATCATAACAAAATATTTTTATTAAAATGTATCTATAAAGTCAATTTCCAGAGAAGCATGGCAGTGATATACAGAACCTACATGTAGAGAACTAGTTGAAAAGATACA
>JAQZBX010110685.1:0-10355 GCA_029593785.1 Cabassous unicinctus
ATGGCCAATTGATTTTTTTTTTTTTTTCCTGAGGTACCAGAGGCCAGAGATTGAATCTGGGACCTCATATGTGGGAAGCAGCGCTCAGCCACTGAGCCACATCAGCTTCCCTGAGTTAGGTTTTTTGTTTGTTTTTTTCAGGAGACACCGGGAAATGAACCTGGGAGGTTCCAATGTGGGAGGTGGGTGCTCAACTGCTTGAGCACATCCACTCCCCCAATTGATTTTTGACAAGGCTGCCAAGTCCTCTCAATTGGGAAAGAATAGTCTGTTCAACAAATGGTGCTGAGAGAACTGGATATCTATATGCAAAAGAATGAAGGTGAACCCCTATCTCATACCATCTACAAAAATTAACTCAAAAATGGATCAAAGACCTAAATATAAGAACCAGGACTATAAAACTCCTAGATGATAATGTAGGGAAGCATCTTCAGGATCTTGTGTTAGGTGATAGTTTCTTAGAGTTTTTACCCAAAGCACAAGCTACAAAAGAAAAAAAATAGATAAGTGGGGCCTCATGAAAATTAAAAACTTTTGTGCATCAAAGGACTTTGTCATTGTAGCAGTTTGGTATTGTTTATGAGTTCCAAAAATAGATACTGGATCACGTTTGTAAACTGGTCTGTTCCTCTGGGCTGTATTAGATTGTATTAAATTCAGAGGTTTCACTTTTATTTGATTAAATTAAGATTGGGGTTTTGATTTGGCCATGTCAGTAGGATGTTGAGTCCCCACCCCCTTGGTGGGTGGGAACTCACAGAGAAAACCACACAGCAGCGGGGAGAGTTGGAGTTTTGATGCTGGAGCCCAGGGAAGTAAACACACAGGAGAAGAACACAGAAATAGAGACAGTGCTGTAGACACAGCAGAGGTGCTGGGAAGAGGGATGAGCCTAATAGCCTACAACTGCAGCTGAGCCCTGAGAGAAACGAGCTCTGGGGAGAGAGATGAGCCTTGTGCCAGCCTGTAGCTGAGATTGGAAGAAGCTGGGACCACAGAGCTTTAAGAAGAAGAAGGAAGGCTGAACTCTCACAGACATCGCCTGCCATCTTGCTCCAGCACGTGGCCAATGACTTCGGGTGAAAAAGTACCTCTTATGGTACCTTGAGTTGGACTCTTTAGGGCCTTATGACTGTAAGCTTCTACCCCAAATAAATACCCTTTATAAAAGCCAACAGACTTCTGGTACTTTGCATTAACACCCCTTTGGCTGACTAATACAGTCATGAAAGTGAAAAAACAATCTACTCAGTGAGAGAAAATATTTGGAAACCACATATCTGAAAAGGATTACTATACAATACTATATATATAAAGAAATCTTTCAACTTAATAACAAAAAGACAAACAACCCCATTAAAAAGTGGGCAAAAATCTTGAACAGGCATCTCTTCAAAGAAGATATACAACTGGCCAGAAAGCACATGAGAAGATGCTCAATATCATTATCCATAAGAGAAATGCAAATCAAAACTACAATGAGATACCATTTCACACCCACTAAAATGGTTCCTATTAAAGAAAAAAAAAAGAAAAGAAGTATTGGAGAGGATTCAGAGATATAGGAACACTCATTCATTATTGGTGGGAATATAAAATGATGCAGTGGCTGTCGAAGACAGTTTGGCAGTTCCTCAGAGAGCCTAGCATAGAATTACCTGGCAATCCCACTACTAGGTATATACCCAAAAGTATTGGAAGCAGGGAATCAAATAGATATTTACACACTGATATTCACAGCAGCATTATTCAAAATTGCCGAAAGATAGAAGCAAGCCCAGAGTCCATCAACCAATGATGAACGGATAAAGGAAATGTAGTATATATATACAATAGAATATTATTCAGCCTTAAGAAGGAATGAAGTCCAGATAAATGCAACAACATGGATGAACCTTGAAGACATGTTGAGTGAAAGAAGCCAGACACAAAAGGGCAAATATTGTATGATCTCACTGATTTGAAACAATTAGAACAGGAAAACTCATAGAGTCAGAATCTAGAATATAGGTAACCAGGGGACAAGGTAGGGATAGGGAAGGGGAAGTTAAGTCTTAAAATGTTCCGGGTTCCTGTTTGGAATGATGGAAATGTTTTGGTAATGGATGGTAGTGATGGTAGCACAACATTGTGAACACAATTAACAGCACTGAAATATATAAATCTGAATATGATTAAAATGGGAAATGTTAGGTTGTAAAGATGTAACAGAATAAACATTTTTTAAAAATCCATGGAACTACACTACACAGTGAACCCTAAGATAAACTATGGACTCTAATTAATAGTACAATTATAAAAATGTGCTATCATCAATTGTAACAAACGCTCCACCCCAATGCTGGTGGTGGGGTGGTGTATGATTTCCTGTATGATTGTTCTGTAAAGCCACAACTTCTCTAATAAAGGAAAAAACCCTTACACTTGTTGAATGGAGGACCCCACACAAAGAAAAGTAATGATTTAGGGATTCTTGTAAGAGTGCCCCACTCTAATGATAAAGACACTTGAACAACGGCAGACATCCGTGTCTCTCTGCACTCGGTGCCCGTGTGTCTCGTCAGGTTATTGAATTGCTAACCTGCTTCCAGTCTCAATCCAAGTATCACCTCTTGGATCTGTTCCTGACCAGCTCCACTTCTCATACCGAATTGATTATTTACATCTTACAGATGTCTCCTGTCGGTTCTGTTTCCCTAGAGAACCCTAACACACCCCTCTCCAGTCTTTCCCGATCTGGTATCCTGTATTTGTTCTGTCAAGAGTGTTTGCAAAATTTTATTGTCCTTCATGGGGCAGTAGGGATGGTGGAGAGAATGGGGAGATAATGATTAAAAGGTTCAGATTTTCTGTTTGGCATGATGGAAAAGTTTTGGTAATGGGATGGTGGTAATGGTAGCACAATATTGTGAATATTATGAATATCACTGAACTGTATACTTGAAAGTGGTTAAAATGGGAAATTTTGTGTCGTATGTATGTTATTATGTTGTTTATTTAGCTCTATTAAAAGGTTCTTTGTGGAGTAGGACTTGCATACCTTATCTATATTATATCCCTAGTATAATATCTGACACATAACAGACTATTACAAGAGAATTGAATGAATAAATACTTGTCTGGCCAGATTCAACTCAGAAAACTTATATACTTACGAAATGAGATCATTCCTATAGATGGTATAAGAGGCTACACAATCTCCAAGCCCATGGTGATTTTCCTCAAACTTTAGATACTACTTTTCCCCATCCTATCTCTACTCTCTAACTGAACTATTCAGTCATTCTAATGAGAATTGAAAGTGCCTGCACTGCCTACAATGTAATAATTCAGGCAAGCATCATCAATTGATGCTAAACCTATTGGTATAAAGACCTAGGGGAACGGGATATTCACTGGGTTCCAAAGTGCCACCCAATAGATTACTTGCTAATCACAAATGAGTAAATGTTCCTTTACAATGGAAAGATCAAACTTAGCATCACTCATAGTGGGACAGCCTGACATTATGTCCCCTGCTATGATGCAACATGAAGTAACTGATATCACCTATGATGTATTCTTGTTAAACATGTTTAAACTAATTCTACTTAAGCCTCTAGGCTTAAGTTTCCAGCAATACAGAGGAAAGGGGAGCAAGCTAAAAGACACCACAAGGAAATGTCAGACAAATACAAAACATGAGAAATTTTATAATATAACTGGCATTAAGTCTTCAAAACCAATGCAAAGAAGGAAAATTAGAGCAGGTATTGGAAGTGGGGGAATGGAGGGTGTGATGTAGATTAAAAGTGACCAGTGCAAGGACCTTGATTGGATTCTGGATAGAATTGCAAAACAGCTATCAAAGGTATTTTTGAGACAATTAGGGAATATGGATTAGATAGGAGATAACATTATGGAATTATTATGAATTTTCTTAGAAGTGATGATCATAGGTTTTTCAAGGAAAATGTCCTTATTCTTAGGAACCACATGCTGAAAAGTAAGATATTAGCAACTTACTTTCAAAGGGTTAAAAAAAAACAACAACGCCACATTCTTAGAAAAAGGATAAGGGGAAAATGAGGCTAGTTAGATAAAAGACAGATAAAAAATTTCCAGAACCTCAAGAAAAGCTGTTTTTATTTAGGTTTCTGTGAATATGTGCATGCTTGTGTATAAACACTCACAGAGAAAGTAAATGAAGCAAAATGTTAACAATTGGTGAATCTAGGTGAAGGGTACTATTCTTTAGACTTTTCTGAAATTAAAAAGTTTTCAAAATAAAAAGCAGCAAATGATAGTGAAATTGTGATTTTTAAATTGGTCTAACAAAGAAAGTCTGCATCACTTAATGTATAATTCTGTCTCATATTGCTTTTATTAAAATTCATAGTAGTTTTTGCCACTTACCATAATCCTTTGCATTTATGGAGTGCCCAGCCTTATGCTGAGTGCTATGAATGCAGTATAATCCTCATTTAATCCTCACGACAGCCCTGTGAGGTGCTCTTGTTAGCTCCATTACACAGAGATGTTAAGTGATGTGTTCAAAACCCAGTATGTCCTATCCCACTTTTATACTGGTGCCCAGCATCCATGCCGTCATAGGGTCACAGTAGTAGTGTAACTGGATTAGTATCACATTTTTGAGTTTTCTGTACACAAAGTAGCATATTCAAAAATATTTACATCAAACAGAGCTTCACGAAGTCTTGACTCTGGACAATTGGCCTCCGTTCTCTTAGAGCTGAGAATACACACAACACTGAGAGGCATTATGTAGAGATTTAGAGACTGCTTGGTAACCAGGCACAGTGCCACATCATAATTATTGGAAATATTTTTTAAACCTGGGCTGGTGAGTTTCAGAGCTCCATAAAACATATTTCTATCATTGTAGACCATAGAAATTGAAAAATCTAAAAATCTAAGAAAATGTCAACATGGAAATAAAGATGGAAACAAGTCCAAATGAAAGCAAGTGTTAATACAGCCAATGCATAATTGCTTTTATAAACTATGTGACACAATTAGAAGTGAGATACTTACTTGACCATCACTAATAAGATGCAAATGACATGCAAGCCTTTTCTGTATCAAAAGAAAACACCCTGACAGTGAGGGTTTGCATAAAAGTCAAACAAACAAACAAGAAAGCCTTATCATGTGATCAATAAACCTCTTGTGTCCCAGTGAGAAAAAGATGAAGGAATATAAATGAACAACTGTCTAGGAGCTAAAAGGCACTAGTTGGACCCAAAGGAAAAAAATATGTTCTCAAGATGATGTGGTGGCAGAGTGGGGGTGGAGAGTTACAAGATAAATACGGACATGACATGTTTCCACTTCAGCCAGATTTGAACCCTTCTTTCTTGTTGACAGACAGGACATATTGGATATAGAACTCACTCACATGACAAAATCCCCAGTATTTCCTCCAAAATAGGAAGCAAAATTGTATGTGCTGAGAATGTCCAGGAACTTTCATTAGAGTCTCAAAAGGGTCCCTGGCCCCCCAAACAGTTAAAAATCACTGCTCTAAAATATCGTTGTGGGGAAATATAGTCTTTACTTGACAAAGTTAGAAAAAGAAAAATATGATTGCTCTATCCTCTCTATATATTTTATAAATGTGAACATGAAGCAATGAAAGACAAAAATTGGGAGATGATTAAAATTGCTTCTTTTTCATCATTATTTTGATATTTAATTGGAGAGACTTTCTGGAATTCTGGTTTTGGACTTTAGTTTTTGTCAGAATGGGATGGTAGAAGGCCAATCTGGATTAATTAGCAGTCAGATTTATGCAATGTTAAAGAACTTCAACCCAATAAAGGATTGCTGTAATGCCTAATGGGTAGAGTTTCTCTTAAGGTTGACTGAAAAGTTTTGGTAATTGATAGTGTTGATGTTAGCACCACACTGTGAATGTAATTAGCACTACTGAGTTGCATGCTTAAAAGTGGTTAAAATGAAAAATGTATATATGTTACCACAATAATTTTTAAAAATAAAATTTAAATTTAAAAAAGGATCACTGGTTTTAAATATAGATAAATAGCTAGATTATTAGATAAATAGATGGATGGATGAAGGGATGGTTGAATAAGAGATACTCTGCCATCATGTTGCTAGAGAGCCATGGGAACTGCTTTAATGCAGTGGATTACCCAGGAAGCTCATTCGCCTCCTTCCCCCATCCACCCTCACACACAATAGAGGGCCACACCCAGACCCACCACTCTGTCAAGCCTTTGCCCTCTCAGCCCCTGCTTGCCTGCCCAAGCACACATAGAGCTGGCAGCTTTGAACCCACAACTCTCCCTGAGAAACGATAAGTGGAGGCTGTAGTGTATTCTTCTGTAGGGAGGCTTTCCTCTGAGAATAATCAATTCAGGTCCAGGTGACTCCCCAGAGGACTGGTGTTCCTGGGACCAGCTGGGGCTGAATTGTTCTGCCATCCTTGTGGCTTGATAAGTACACCTCTCCTCACATTGCTGCTACCCCTTGTCACTGCTCAAGAATTAGATACCCCATGCTGATCCTTTCCTATAATCTCTTCCTAAGAAGCTTCTTTGGATTTGTTTTCACTGACTCTACCTCCTACTGCTCCTTCTTCTACACTCTTCTGCTATGACCTCAAAAGCCCCATTTCATGACTGACCAATTGCCCTCTCTTCTCAAGTTTTCATTGAAGTCTCCTTCCTTCCCTACCTTAACTGAAACCTGGGTCTCCTCTGAGGATGTTGTTTGCCCTGGAGCCCCTTTGAGAGGCAGTTTCACATTTTCAGTGACCCTCGGAGTTGGAAGATGGGGCTCATATCCTTTTCACTTACTGTCCACTTGTATAAAAGCTAACGTTTCTCTGACCTCAGGTCCAGCTCTACTTCCTTTACTCCTCCTCTATTGTCATCTTCCACTTCTAGTCACTCCTCTCAACCAAGGGTCTTTGTTCTTCTCCTGCCCACTAAGTCTTCCCATCTTTCCAAGTAACTTCAAAGTCCATGTGGATGGTCCATGTCCTACCTTATCAGCAATGGATCAAACCTCCAGACATTTTTATTTTCACACTCACACCTGAGCACTTGAGGTCATCTAAGAAGATCTGAAATTATAGATTTGAACATCCTATTCAGAGGAGAAGACCTCTCTAAAGCTGTAACAGAAAATCAAGAAGCCACAGGAGAAAAGATTAAGAAATGATAAAACTGGGGAAAACATTTGTGAATCAATTCACAGTCAAAGTTATTTTTTCAGAGAACTCATATAAACTCTTTTTTTGCAGAAAAGTAAAAATAAATGCATCTTTCAAAAAATGCATTCAATCTCACACATAGGAGAAACTCAAATTTAAAACTACAATGAGACATTGCTTTTTCACTTGTCAAAATAGGAAAGATCAAAATGTTTTATAATGTATGGTAAGGGTATGTAGGAGGAAATAGACACTTTAAAAACTACTGAGACTTTGCTAAAAGAAATCAAAGAAATTCTAAATAAATGGAAGGACATTCCATGCTTATTGGAAGACTAAATATTGGAAGACTAAATATTGTGTCCATTCGCTGAGCAACTCTCTGTGTCGGTTTCCTGCCCTCTCTTCTCATCCTTCTCCTCCAGTCTTCACTGGGATTTGATCCTCAGAATCTCCAATGTGGGAGAGAGGCGTCCTACTGCCTGTGCCACCTTAGTTCCTGGTTTTTCGGTGTGTCTCGTCTTGGCTCTTTCTTGTGTCACTCTCCTGTTACATCACCATCTCTCTGCATGGCTCGCGGGCCCTGATAACGCACCCCCACGTGCCTTCTATATTTTTCTTTTCTTTTTTTTTACCAGTAGGTCCTGGGGATCGAACCCAGGTCCCTCCATATGGGAGATGGACACCCAACCACCCGAGCCACATCTGTCCCCCTGCTATATCTCTTGAAAGTTGACCAAAGATACCCAAAGTTATAGTCTTTTCCCATACAGGATGGTCATATAATAAATCAGGCATAGTTTATCCCCAGCATTCTAAAAACCAGACCTAGGGAGAAAAACTAGGTCTGGGGACACATGCATGGTTTCTAATATAGCAAATGTTTAGCCTACCCTGATTATCACAAAATCAGGTCAGCCAGAATATTCACATCCAATTGAGTTTTGACAAGGCTGCCAAGTCCACTCAATTGGGAAAGAATGGTCTGTTCAACAAATGGTGCTGGGATAACTGGATATCCATGTGCAAAAGAATGAAGGTGAACCCCTGTCTCACACCATCTATAAAAATTAATTCAAAAAATGGATCAAAGACTTAAATATAAGAACCAGGACTATAAAACTCCTAGATGAAAATGTAGGGAAGCATCTTCAGGATCTTGTGTTAGACGGTGGTTTCTTAGACTTTTCACCCAAAGCACAAGCTACAAAAGAAAATAATAGATAAATAGGGCTTCATCAAAATTAAAAACTTTTGTGCATCAAAAGACTTTATCATGAAAGTGAAAAGACAACCTACTCAATGGGAGAAAATATTTGGAGAGCACATATTTGATCAGGGTTTAATATCCACTATATATGAAGAAATCCTTCAACTCAACAACAAAAAAAACCAAACAACCCAGTTAAAAAACATCTCTCCAAAGAAGATACACAAATGGCTAAAAAGCATACAAAAAGATGCTCAACATCACAAGCTACCAAGGGAATTCAAATAATGCACAATGAGATACCATTCCCCACTCACTAGAAAGGCCACTATTTTTTAAAAAACCAGAAAATTACAAGTGTTGGAAAGGATGTGGAAAAATAGGAACACTCATTTGTTGCTGGTGGGGATGTAAAATGGTGCAGGTGCTGTCGAAGACAGTTCGGAAGTTCCTCAGAAAGCTAAGTATAAAATTACCACATGACCCAGCAATCCCTCTACTAGGTGTATACCCCAAAGAACTGAAAGCAGGGAATCAAACATTCAAATCAATGTTCGTAGTGGCATTATTCACAATTGCCAAAAGATGGAAGCAACCCAAGTGTCCACCAACTGGTGAATGAATAAAAAATATTGGTATATACATACAATGGAATATTATTCAGCTGTAAAAAGGAATGAAGTTCTGGGTCATGTGGCAATGTGGATGAACCTTGAAGACATCATGTTGAGTGAAATGAGCCTGACACAAAAGGACAACTATTGTATGATCTCACTGATACGAAATAATTAGATAAGAAAACTCATAGAGTTAGAATCTAGAATATAAATTACCAGGGGCTGGGCTGGAGGTAGAAAATTGATCGTTAATGCTTAATTTGTACAGGATTTCTATTTGGATTGATTGTAAAGTTTTGAAAATAAATGTTGGTGATGGTAGCATAACATTGTGGGTGTAATTAACAGCAATGAATTATTTATGTGTATGTGGTTAAAAGGGGAAATTTTAAGTTGTATATACGTTCTGTGGATAAAAATTAATTAAAACATGAACTGTACAGCACAGTGAATCCTATTGTGAACAATGGACTACAGTTAATAGTACAATTATAAAATGTTCTTTCATGAATTATAACAAATCCACCACACTAATGCAAAGTGTTAATGATAGGGCAGTGGTATATCGAGACGCTATCTTTTTTTTTCCACATGATTTTTCTGTAAACCTATAATTTCTCTAATTAAAAAATAAAAACTTCTGAGGGTGTAAATTGACCTCTGTGGAGGACAATATGCCAATACCTATCACAATTACAGTGTATAGCCCCAGAAATTCCACCTTTAGGCACACATACATACATAGAACAGTTATATAACCTATATACAAAGATATCTGTGATCATCAATAGTGAGCTAGGGAAGTGGATGTGGCTCAAGCAATTGAGCTCCTGCCTGCCACATGGAGGTCCCTGGATCAGTTCCTGGTGCCTCCTAAAGAAGACAGCAAGCTGGCATGATGGGCAGGTGCAGCAAGCTGATGCAACAAGAGACACAAGAAGAAAAAAACATAATGAGAGACACAACAAAGCAGGGAACGAAGGTGGCTCAAGCAATTAGGTGCCTCCCTTCCACATCAGAGGTCCTAGGTTTGGTTCTCGGTGCCTCCTAAAGAAACAAGGAAGACGGGCAGACACAGCAAGTGCAAACAACGAGGGGGTGGGGAGAAATAAAAAAAATAAAAAAAATAGTGAGCTAGTTATATACATTAAGTACATCCTTACAATGGAACTCTATGCATCTAAAAAAAAAAAAAGGAATCAGGGGAGCGGATGTAGCTCAAGTGATTAAGCGCCTGCTTCCCATGTTTGAGGTCCCAGGTTCAATCCCTGGTACCTCCTGAAAATACACTTGATATCTTAGCCAAAAGGCCGAGAAGCGATCCTGAAAATAAATGGAAAAAAAA